>JAGDQP010004881.1:5879-82096 GCA_022664845.1 Lepisma saccharinum | reverse complement strand
TCTTGATATCCTTACTAAAACTGGAAATTATTATGGATTCACCCCCTTCTGACTTCGAGACGGCTTAATGCCCGCCATTTTTGGCTTCCACTATCCCGAGAACCAACGTCAAAGGTCGAACGTTACCGAAGGAAAAACGAAAGACGCATGATCAGCGGAACTCGACGCAAAAGCAGAACGGAGCATTATTCAAGCAATGATATTGTAATAAGCAACACTACAAAGAATAGCAGGAAGTGTATTTAGCTCAATAAAGCTAAATACAATAATAAAATCACGTAAATCAAACTGACATCTAGAAAATACCGTAATGTAAACAATAAAGAAAATTACCATCCATCTCTTCGCAGTAATGACAACAGCAAAAGATTAATTAGACCAATAAACACTAGGAGGCAGCACAGGAGCAAGTAGGGTAAGTGCGACAGTAGTCGACCGAATTTGATAATGCCTTTACTTAAGGTTTCTTTCTGACTCAATATAAACTACCACAAATCGCAAAATAGGTTCATTTTTTACAGTGGAATATTGCACGTAAATACAATAATTCAAATATTTGGAAAAACCTTTTATTTAGCTTTCAATTGATTATAAGGTAAAATACACAAAAAATCTATAGTGCTCGATCATGCGAATTCAGTGTTCGAACTTTTTAATTAGTCGAGTAGTCGACCACTACAAGTATGAGAAAATTGTAGATTATAGCATCTGTAAAAAAAAGCAATTACTTTTGAGTATAAAAGTATTTTAAATTGCTATTTTTTTCATATTCTTAAGTTTCCAAATAAACAAATACCAGAACTCATATTCCATGTCAGGACTTCACGAGTACAGTAGTTGACCACGTAGAAACACAGAGACCGACCACTCTTGGTCTCCTACTGTCTCCGTTAAAACAATAACCATTCTTTTAACTTTTTAACCATTGCTTCAGTTTTACTAAGTAAGAATGGTACACATATTTCATTATCGTTCGATTATATTCCATAGCGGTCGACTTGAGATATATACTCATCCCAGCAATATAGTAGTGAACCGCCCCATTATATAATAAACTACGAATATCTTCAAAATGAAAGAACGACTAAAATAATCTTTGATATTTATACAATATCTCACCAAAAATTCAAATAGCTCACTTCTCATTAACGGGTGAAAATAAACGCATGCGTAACTGTAATCAAGATCTTCAAAAAATGTCAAACCCTTGGGCTTTCCACATGAAACTGCAGAAGAGTTTACGAAAAACGACATTCCAGCCAAACCGTGAGAAGAGAAATCCTATAAACAAGAATGAAAATGAACAATACTTAGGCGCGTTCAGAAATACAGTGTTCGTTTCTGAATGCTAGTGAGAACTCATCTTATGCTTATTTCTTTTTGACGTAAACGACTACTATAGATAGGTCGACTATAGTCGCAACCACCCTATGTAGCGATGAGCAAACGTTACAATTTCATGGCAGCGACAGTGAAACATTTGATTCTGATACTGCAACTATTATAATTTTAGAAAGCAGCAAGACGTCAAAAGATAATAATCATAGGGAGTTAATGTCTTGCTGTAGCTAGGGACGTACGCAGTACGCAGAGGGGTCCTGGAGTCCGGACCCCCCAAAAATAATGCAGATTTTGTGGGGGGGTGAAATTAGTATCATTTGTGACAATGTTATATACATTTTACGTAAATTTCACAGCTAAACAGACCTCGGACTCCCTCGAAGGCGCTTCACACCCCAAAACCAACTTCTGGGTACATGTCTGATTATAGCTAAGTTGAATTTACGTTTCAAAAATCATGATTTCGTTCAGAAAAACTCTACTTCTACCAGCCGGACTCGAATCGCAACTGGAAGTACGAAATGTTGTAAAATTCGTAACGATATCTAGCCACGAAAATAACTAATATGCTTGCTAGATTGATGGAAAATATTAACAATGCAACTTTGGAAGATAGTATTTGATTCTCTTGACTTACTAAAAGGACTTTGCTTTAAATCTTTATACCGGCAGCCGAAGAGAAAAGTAGTCACTATCGCCACCTTCTATGTCATTCGCGCAATGAAAAATGAGTTCCTAAGGCAGTCGCGGGATAAGAATGAAATATTAGGATGCAATTTTTACCGTTACGAGCTCTTATCCTCTTAATGATGTCATGTTGTTAGCACGCTAACTTCTGTTCCTGGCATTCAATAAATTGAATTGAAGAAGTTTCTAGATATTGTTGAACTAGCTAGCAAAAGATAGAGCGATACGTGAAATAACTTTATTTTGCTCATTCATCCTCACGAATTTAAGAAACTCCCTATAGATGTTTTGCAATGTAATAATAATACTGAAACAAGATTATAATCCCTTATACACCTTAGCTTCTGGTGAGTTCACTGGGATAAAGCGACCAATCTTTCCAATTAAATCAATTATATATTTTCGTCGCGTCTCTTTCTCCGCCCCATCTTCTTTAATATATTCACCTACGGTTTGAACTTCAATCCACATACGGTCATTCCTTCCACGAACGAGAGAGCATGGAAAGCCTATTCTGTCAGCGAGAACTTTATACAGCACTGCTCGATGTTCACATCCTCCTATTCTGATAAGACCAAGTGGAATTATATTCCTCTCAATATCATTTTTTATTTCAGTGAAATGACGTTCCTGAATGGTCTCATTAGTGCAGTCTATTTGCGGACTTGGACCAGACATTTTGTCACAAACAAAGTTGGCAATACATTGTCCTTGTTCAACTATACTAGCTATTCCATGTATACGCTCTTTTAATTGCTGAACATACGAGATGAGGTAAGTATCGTTTGATAATATGCCATACTTATTTAAAGCCTCCAGAGGTATAGTCTGAACTTCGGTGGCAGGTTTATCTTTCCCACGTGTTTGTTTACTTTTAGAATTTGCAGATTTGGGTGGACTGGATGTTTTACTTCCCTTAGTATCAATTGGTTTATCAGTTGTTTCCACAGGTTCAGGTGTAATGTCGAAGTTAGTAACATATATTCTAGGAATAGGACTCACTCGAGATGACAGAATGTTATCCAACATGTCATAATCGATTTGGCGATAAGAAAAAGGTGCAACGTAAAATCCTGTGTTTGTTTCATCGCTGAGATCCAAACGACCGGTGAAAGAAAATTTTACGGAAACATTCGACCTCAAGAGTGTTTCCAACGTTGTACTCCATGAAGGAGGAACTCTTTCTCTGTCTTGCTGTTGTAGTATTTCACTTATAGCGTTATATTTAGCTAGGGTTAATCCAACAGTTTTGTCAGCAGCTGCAATTTGAACTACCATTAAGGCTGCATGTTTCAGTGGAAATTTTTCTGCCTTCAAACAGTCTGCAATTTCCATTGGCGCTGAAGATTCTAAAAACAACTTTCGGAACGATGTCTCACAAAGAAACCCACATAACGTTATACAAGCCTCGGTTTTAATTGCTGTACTTCCATCCTTAATGCATGAAAGGAATACACTTATAAGTGATTTTTTAATCATTCTGTTACGGAGGTCAACATTCATTGACCATACACGCAAACAGCTTATTAAAGTGATGGCTATTTCGTCAGTAATAGGACTTGATATAACATTGAAAACATCATCTAAAATTTTTTCTTCCAACGTAGTAGACAACAATTCAAGCCCTCTCCGTGATAAAACTACTAAGGCCAAACTAGCAGCTTGTCGAACCCGAACTGGTTTATTAGCGTCTTTTATCATATTCACCAAATCACCTACAGAGCCTGCCGAGAACATGTTTGCTAATGCACCAGAATGTCTAGACATGGCCACCAACCCTTTGCAAGCTATTTCCGATAACTGGTCATCACTCTTCAGGAGTGAAATCATGAAGAGGTCAAACTTCTGGATGAATAATGGATTGAGCAACGGTTCCAGTTGTGCCAAAGCTACATTTGCTTGAATTGCATTCTCTTTCAACGTTTGGTTCTCGCAAGACTGGATGTAACAAACAAGTTTTGAAAGACCTCCAATGTGGAAAATATATTCTGCATGATCGTGGTTGTGAAGATATCCTTGAATGATTTTCAAAATTGGTAAGTGGGTCTCTACAACTTTTTCACTTTCTAAAATCAATAGTAGATCTTTGAGCCCACCAATAGCTCGAAACCGTGCTTGCATATCGCTGTACCTTGTCAGTAATTCCAAAAGTTTCAAAAGACCTTCCTTTATTTCTAAAAAGCTGTCTTCAAGAAGACGCATAAAATATTCAAAATTAAAAAGTGCATTGGCTCGGAAAGCAGTAATTCCTAAAGGATCTTGCAATACATTACTAAGAATATGAATAATGTTTAGTGTCACATCTGGGTCAGCAGTTGATTTAAGTAATCGCAAACATATAGTTAAAAAATCAGTCTTCAGAATTTTATCTGTTCCCGCAGGACTAGTAGTAATCCAAGATAAAATATACAAAAAATATTCTTGCATGGCAACATCTTCCTCGTTAGCTAAAGAATGAACAAAAATAGAGATTTTGTCAGATTCATCAATTAATTCGTTCCTCACTTCATAAATTTGTGTCAGAAGAGCAGTCAATTTAGCAGCAAAACGTCTAATGTACAAATCTTCATGAAAAAATAAAGGCAAGAGAGGTTCAAGTACTTGTATAATGTAAAGTGTGTTTAGATTACTTTCCAGCTCTTCAGCATATATATCCAGTGAATGTACTGCTTTAATAACAACAGCATCTTCTATGCTTTTGAATGTCAATATAACTGTTCTTGCTTCACTAATTTCAAACCGAACGCGATCAAAGACATTCTTTTTTGTGACATTTTTGTCTTCACGTTCCTTTGATGTCAAGATCTTCAGCTTCATCTTTAGGTGTATAAATTAAGACCAGCTTCTGAAAATAAATTATAATAAGAATTAATTCGTAATAATAATTGATTTACACTAAAACTTTTGCCGGTAATGTCACACATTGTTAGAAACTGAGTGTTACTGAGCTCTAAAATAGAATCAAATTAACTCTTGGAAATTCTAAACTAAAATTTAGAGACAGTGTCTAAGAGAGATGGTCATCGAATAGATTTTATAAGTAGATACAGGACAAAAGAACTTCGTGACTGATCGGAAGGAAAATTATATAAACCTAATAACACTCAGTGTTTGTGTCCATAATGCCACTAAATATACTTATTGCAGGTAAGGCTGTGTACTACCACTGAAAAAAGCAGCCAGCGTAACAGTTTCAAACACCGTAACAGTGCTTCTCTCAGACTCAAGAGGAGTGCCGACTTCGAGAAAGACACTGTTACAGTGTTGAAACTGTTACGCTAACTATTTTCTGCTCCGTGGTAGCGTATAGCTTTGTTAGCAACAAATCTATTTAGTGAAAAATTATGTAGAAAAGATATGTTATGTTAACAATAAGAAGAAAAATTAAGCAAAATTTAACAGCGATTGGTCGGCAGGACTTGTAACGGCAAGGTAGTAGAAACTAGTCTAAAACAGCATACTTAAGTAAAACTACATCGACCAGTTTTTTCAGCGACACATGGAAACTATAATGAAAGTATTAACACTGGAGTATGCATTAACTAGAAACTATGATTGTTGCAATGGCGGAAGATCAAGGTGAAGACTTGTGTCAATAGCGTCCAGAAACATGTTTCTAGAGAGTTTCATTTGGATTTTTAGACAAATTTTATGCACTATTTCATGCGAAAATTTTAGCATGAAGGAAATTACATTTACTCGTTTGCACTCGACGATTTACTGAAAGATTCCTCAGTAAGAAAATCTCTGCATGTATTCAAGTGCCTTGACTTCGGCTTCAGCAGTGAATAGCTAGAAGTCAATCGGAGCATGAAGAATGCTCCATATACAAATACGCAGAAAAATCGACGTGTGGTAGTGTAATAGCCAACACACCCAACGGAATATTGGATGATTCGATTCCGAGTTCCGGTCAGTTGTTCTGTGCATATTTCAGTTGATATGCATCGTGTTGATAAGAAAACACTATTTAGGACCTTTCTGAGGTACGTTATATTTCTTATAAGCTAAATGGTACTTTAGACTGTGGAATGATCATTACGTGTCTGGCTCCGATTTTGGATGGAATGTAAACATTTTTATAATAGGTTGACAGTAAAATAGCATACCGGTATGTCATATATTTTTTCCTGGTGCTTTCATACAACGAACATAGTTATTAATTTAGTATTAATTTCAAACATTTTTCTATTTTAAAGTAGGCTTTGTTTCTTGAATTAAGACTTGAAGTTGCTTTCAATTAACTAGGAAAATTTTTAAGCATTCTTTGAGGTTTTATTTTGGAAATCTTTTTAATCAGATATGCAGTACTTGAAGACATTGAAAAAGAGTTCTTTCAGACAATTGTCGACTTCAAGTTACTTTTGAGTATACTAGTAAAAAAAGGATGAAAACTAGCTTTTAAAGTCGCTGAAAAGAGTGAAATTGACCACAGATTCAACAGAAAGAAAATATCTTTAGCTGAAATAGATTAATTTGCGTTTCGTCGAAACCTTCAAGAACAATACTGTGCTGCTTCATTTGCAAGAGGTTTAATCGGCCACAGGCGGGCATTGTTTTTTTTTGTTTTTTTTTAATATAAACAGAGAAAATATACTAGAAGTACAATTGTATATAAATATAGATGATTCATTGATTGTCAACGTCCAAATACCGTCAAAAGATGGTTTCGGATCAGATGGTTGAGGGTATCCACTGTTAGTGAGCCCTGAAGAGAGAGTACTGACATAATTTTGAAGCAGATGTGGGCTCTCCGAACAGCACAAGCACATGTGTGAGGGAATTTGGTATGGTATGAATGGAAGCTATTGAAATGGAGATAGTGCATGTCGTTGGTAGGTTTGATGTGGACACAAGTCTCAAGTCGATTGTTCTTGACTCAGACATCCACATCTAGGAAAGTCAAATGTTCCTTGAAGAAGAACCAAACGACTTTAACGGGAGAGTTGCAGTTGAGGTTCTGGAGGAATATTTTCAATGACTTGGTTCTTCTAGTCCTACAGTCCTTCCTCTCAATATTTTTATCCATTTTCTTATTATTTCCCTTCATCCTACATTTCCCATGATTCTCTTCTTATTCCTTTAGCAAGACTCATCGACTCCTAATTACCTCCCATCCTCCCCATTTTGTCCGTCATTTAGTGAGTTTTCAGGACTCTTAATTATTTTTATACCTCCACGACGTCGCCATTCCATTACCGGGCGTCAGTTGGCAACATGACCGCTCCACAGAACCACTCCTCTCTGTCCGTTTCCAATGAACGGTGAACGAAAATGGAAGACGAACGGTTCTCTCCGTAGAGATTCGTGCAAATTTTTTGTCTTTGACGTGACGTGAATAAATGTGCGGGCGGACCAAACTCGGTGCTCAAGCATCAGTCTAGTACGTGACTAATAACAATACGATACTCACTTGTTTCAGTTGTGTTAAAATGTTCTCAAGTTCCATCAGGTGTAAATTCGATGAAAGCAGCTGCGAAATTGTCGAGACAAATGAACGACGATCGTAGACGTAAACGGTTTCTGGTACGCTGCAAATATAATTTGAAGTGTTTTTGTAGTTGATTGCTTCTAGTGGAAGACAAATCGGTTCCAGGTTTGACATTGGCCATTCAATATACGTCACAAAGCAAATCTGAGTTTTTGTGTAGTTCTGTATAGTAAACTAACAAGGGAATACGCAATAGAATATAAACATTGACTGGGCCTTACATGTGGCGACATTTACGCTCGTTCGCTGGATGATCGCACAAACTGACATCTGTCTTGATGGCAAATGAAGAAAGCAAAGTGCTATTTTGAAATATCATTTAGTGGGTTAGGCACTACAAGAAACAGAAATAGGTTGTCAATTTTTGACTAGGAGATGTATTATTTATTGCATTTTCAGATGACATACGGTATTGATTTTTATTTTTATTCATATTATCTGTGTTATTTCCTTTGATATAATGAAGTAAAATAATTGATGATATCGAGGTAAAACAAGTAACAGCAAGCAATTTTAGTGGTACATTTGAAGTTTTAAACTAGCTTATAGCCGCGTTGATGTTCCTTGGGGTTTATCAATCTCGTTTTGCCACCCGTACACCTAATTCTGTGCCGAAGAGCCAGAACCGCATCAGTCACAAATACTTGTTTTCGAGAAAAAAAGAACAAAAACTACCTCCTTTCACATAGAACCTAAATGGACGAACTACGTAATAGATTTACTTTTTACATTATTTAACATGTTTACAACAAGAATCATGCAACCATTATGTAAGACTTTCCGAATACGGTACTGTACAAAACGGTATTAATCACGTTTTGGTCAAAATTCGACTTACGCGGTTCTCGCTCTCAGGTACAAAATTACAGATAGTATGGTTCGAAATTGAATTATCAGCTTATCATTTATGTTTTCTTGTAAATAATAATAGCTCATATACATATTAATTGAAAATTGTATTTCTTTGCAAATATTTGTCGGAATGAATTTTACTCTATGGCAGTTTGAAGCATCTTCACAGGTACGTAACTATTAGGCAGCGAAAAGAAAATAATAAAATATGAAGATCCGTTTAGTTGCATGTTAACCATAATAATGCAAAGAATTAAAAATCTTAGATGATTTAGACTGTCGAAACTTATTGCTTTTATTTCACAGCATTGGTACTTAGGAAAAATGACACAATAATTGTGTTTTCTTCACCTTTAAACATTTGAACTTCCTTGTTCGGTAATCAATATCAGTTCATTGAATATGTCACGAAAAGTATCTTCCTAGGTTCAGAAATTAAATAAATCGTGAAGATCAACTACTGCTAAACAACAAATATACAAGGTGTAACAGAATTGGATCGACCAACTTTACAGGTAAATTGTCTTTACGATTTGTCGAATTCCGCTTCATTTTCAAGATACAGCGAACTTGGAATTCAAAATTGAATTCTTATATCTTGTGAAATTATGGTGTACGGAGTTAATTAATTAGTATCAATTTGGTAGATATTGGAAATTTAAATGCCATGTCATCTTTTAAAAAAAAACTTTATTTTTATATGGGCGAGTCTAGTAACTTTGGACTTAGGCCCGTCACGATTCGAACTTTAGCTGTTAAAATCCACACCCATGCCGGGACTCGAACCTGGGACCTTCGAGCCGATGGCCTACCGCCACAGACCGCTCGGCCGGCGTCATGTCATCTGTTTGACAGTATTGTCAATTTCATATGAACTTTTATATTGCCGCAATAGTACTACATTGGTTTATTGTCTATCAGCATGAAAGATTATATGTGAAGCGTAGAGTGCAGTGTTCCAAATTGTATGTGATACACAAAATGCCTCAATTAAAATCGCTATTTTGAATATTAAAAACATCTTAAGCTAACTTTGAACGCCTGAAGCTCTTTTGAAAAATAGTCATAAGAATGATCTTAAAAGTTGCTTTAAATATGTTGGCTTCAAGCATAATACAAAACTAAAATCAGTAATGGAAAAGCGTCAATAACAAGATTTCTTTCAAACTATGTCAACAGTCATAGTTGTTTGACCCTAGAAATATCACCAACAGTTACAATGAACGTGTATCATTACTTTGTGTTGTTTTCATGTTCCCACTCGTTTAAGCTTTTCCGGTTCTTTGTTAAAATTACAAGGTTTTCCAACAACAATAATTCCGTGCAGTGTCAGAAAGAAGTGAATTTTTCATTATCAAAACTTCATCATTTTAAAAATATTTTGTTGAGGATCATATTAAAAGTTTCTGCATACTTACATCAAAAGTTGAATCTGGAAATTGGTTTCACGAAATTCAAAAAAATTCGAAGACAAGAGAAAATATAGAACTCTTGAAGGCAAGCCAAGTATCAAGGCATAAAATATAGAACTTACGACGTCTGTAGAGAATAGTGAAGTATTCAGCTAGATTTATACAATAGGATCAGGAAATGATATTCGTTCTTTCACTTGCTGTAATGCATATGTTCACAAACACTTGTAAACCATAAACTCAGTAAAGCTTGTACTCAAGAAACAATTTAGCATTACACTATTGTTTCCAAATATTCACTTCCTCTGCCAGGATTAAAATGTCAAATGCCCAAAGGAAAAGGATTAATTAAAGGATTTCAAAGGAATTCCTAAAATTATATATTTTAAAACTGAATTATGTGGTATTATTGAATTATTCCGTAATATATCGTAAATTTCCTTACCTGTGTGCAGTAAGAAGAGGGTGTAAAGCGTAGATATGTAATTATTTTAGTTCAGGATCAGTTCTTGTGTCAAGTCACAAAGTTCCAAATCATTAACGTGTGTTTCAGTTTTCTTTTACTCTTCGTGGTGTTTGTTGTAGTTCACGACGCTTGACTTTTACTATGGCGACTGTACAAAGAAAAACAAGACTTCTTATTGCATTGTTTAATAGCTAACAATGCTGTGAAATAATATTGTCTAGCTTAAATGGAATTTTGCACCTATTTTTTTTTTTTAAGTAAATCTGAGAAATGGATCTTCTAGACCACTTTGAGGTACTATTTACGTCATGACTGATAATGGCTATAAATCGCTAAGTTATGACTCCTTAAAAATTTAGTATCTGAATGCAGACTATCGAATATTTTACATGTAAAACAGAATACCTTCAAATTCATTAAAACAATCAAAGTAAAAACCTTCGTTCAAAAACCCTGGAATATCAAGTGCGAGTTCTCATACTCAGTTATTCATTACATGAACATAGTCAAAGAGAGGAGAATTGGTTTCCCATTTTTCCCATGGTTGTCAAGTGTAGGAATTTTTTTTTTTCAGGATATTTTCAACTTTGTTCTATTTCGTGGGTTAGACAGAGGTAAAACACATCTCGTAGTGTTGCTTCTCACGAACAGTGTTCCCAAAGTTGAGTGTAACTGACAAAAGAAACTGCATTTTCGGAATACACCACTAATACGGCACTCCTAAACAAAACTTGCAAGCACAAAGACAAAGAAGATTTTTCTCATATTTGATGAGCAGCCATGTGATAACTCTCTAGGGATACCGAAAAATGTAATCAGTTACATACATTGGTTGAGTACAGGAATGTGAACAATAAAAAATCCGTCTCTGGCAACACGATTTACCTAATTGATATTTCGTTGGTTAATGCCTTAGAAATATCTTAATTTATGATAAAAATATTTTCATTTAGCGTACGATATTTTAATCCTGTCCCTGGAGTTCATATAATGGTGCTAGACTTCGTTCGTATAAAATGCTAGACTTTGGTTCCTTCCGGGGAAACTGATTATCGTCAATGCAATTTTCGAGATAAAATAATCGAAGAAAACAGTGTGGTTAATTAGTTGATAGCATTATGTGCTGATAACACTACCACTAATTTTGGTGGTATTAACAGATTAGGATACTATTTTTAGCGTAGGCTACAAATATGTCAGAATTTCTTGGTTTTGGTTGTGGTACACATATATCGTGTGTAACTTCCTTTGGAGTGTTGTGGACGGTTTAGCTTTTGATACAGAAGGTTTTGCAGATAAAGTTTACAAATAGGTTCATATTTATCCACTTAAAGAACTGAAAAAGTTTGTTGCTTTGCTGAAGTTCAATACTTAAAGGTATTAGAGCATAAACGCACACAATTATCGATGCTTGGTCCAGGACTTGACTGAATTATTCGGATTTATCCTTGCTCATAGCCTAATTTCTTAACTCAAGAGAAGTGTTCCGTTACGATAGAAAAAAACTGTTTAAAGACCATTGCACTTTATTGCAGCTGATCTTTGTCCCCAGTAAGATCCAAGCTTTCGACTATAATTCAATCAGAAAAATGTCTTATCGAAGTTGCATATAAAATTAATATGTTGAAAAAAAGTTGCAAGGTAGGCTAGACGACGAATTCGAAGCGAAGAAAAACTTCCAAAACTGCAAGAACGTGGTAAGCTAAAAAAAAAAAAAAAAAAAAAAGGAAAATTTCCGTGTGTAATTAACTTTTATCAGAATTGTATTCAGTATCTCGAGGAATGGGAAAATGGTGGAAGTGAGCAACATAAATAAATTTTTGGGCCGCGGTTTATCAGTGGTAGAGCGTTCACTTCTGGTGCGTGGGGTCTCCGCCTCGTGCCAGGTGGTCCTTGTGCTGGACAAATACCGACTCTTGGTTTTTTCGGGGTTCTCCCGTTTCCTCTCACTTTCTTCATTCCATCAATAAAATTTAATTCAATTCAATGAATGGATCTCTCTTCATCATCTTCTATCTTAATTTCAGATGCAGGAGGTTTGACAACAAAATGGCCTATTTCAGACTCTAAAGCAGAAATAAAGCTCATTGACTAGTGTCAGTGTGTCAAAGAAGTTGCTAGAACGCTTTCGAATGACTGGAATATCAACAATGTCCCAGCTTCTAAGCGCTATGGGACGTTGTTGATATTACCAGTCAGAATATTCCACTATACCTCCTCTCATAAACAGTAGAAGTTGTTGTATGTTTACCCGGTACTTCAGCAATTGTTGAAAGAGTTGGTCTTATTTTCGATCATAAATTACGTCTGGACCTCTGAAAAGTTTAAGTTAAATTTATGTTGATGACCAGGACAAAATTTAAATTCAAATGTCAAGAATTTTATAACAATACAGAAAAACAAAACTATCCTTTAAACAATTTACTCGACTAAGAAGTATGTTCAGAGCAAAAACCAAAACATTAATAAACTTGGCCTCGAATATGTTAGAAACATTCTTTATTTGCGCAAGTGTGATAAATTTTTTAACGTTTCGTATACATACTCATTTCGTAATTAGGTTCTTATAAATAGTATGTGATTTCTATTCCTCAGATTATGGCACCATGTATAAAATACACCTTACAAAAGTTAAGGCAATGCCTCCTCTCTACTCTCTCCTTCCTTATATACAGATGCAAGCATATAATTTGTATGCACGTAGAGTACTTATGAAAGGCTCCTTGTATCCAGCAACACCAATGATAGGGAGTGATAGGCGACTGCGCAAGTTTGGAGTAAGTGAACTGTAAATTGAGACGCAGATTTATCAGATTGAGATTCTTTTTCATTACTACGAAAGGGGTAACACCCTATGCTTCAGCCACATAACGAAGCAAGCATTCGCTAATTAAATGCTCGTTGTTCTTTTCTTTTAAGGTTTACTAAAAGACCCTCGTTTGAAGCTGGTATGCAAGAGTGAAAGTTAATATGCTTGATGGTTTATTATGTATTATTCACTGAAGCCTTTTTGCGTCAAAATTTGAAACTTCCCTTTACTGCTTCGAAAGGGGGGAAAAAAACTTTTTCTTCTTGTTTTCAGTTTGATCTACAATATCTAGACATCACAGAATGAGGACATACCTTATAAAACAACAGAGAAAACACAGAATTCATATAAAATGTGTCAAAATCAGCACTTAGGTACTAGAGCAGAAAGCAACTATTAGCATACAAACTACTCTGAATGATTCTCGTAAGTTGACTGTTACATGTTTACTATTTTTCAGTTTCTCTGTTATATGTGACGAATCGAAAGGAGATTGATCACCGATTGTCAATATGTTTAGACTAACATGTAATATAATTTAGGCTTTTAGTGATGATAAAATACGAACAGGTGATGGTTTTCAAAGTTGAGCAGGTGAGTGAGGTGACACAGTCAAGCATTTATTATAGATATCAAGCACAGAAATAAATATTAACCTTGAGGAAAGTCATCTGTAAAATCACTGGTACTGACTCCTAAATAAATAAAAAGGGATTTGAAACGCGTTACACTCAGTCTCAATAAAGGAACAGACACTTTAAGGTAACCACTCGGTAGGGTGGAGCGAAAAATTGACTTTTTCACTTATTTTCGAAATCTATATGGGGCTAGTGCGGGAAAGTTGCCAAATGATCTCAGGAACAAGTGTGCAAAATTTCAGTCCATTTCGTTAATGTTCTGATCTCCCGCCAGGGGCAAATTTGGCGCTTCCTTCAAATTATTCAAATTTATCCGGTTTTTTGCATTTATCTCGTTTATTTTTGAGGATATGTTAATGTTTCTTACATCGTTAGATTCGTCATGATACTGACATTAAAAATGTTTAGTATTCATTGTGACTATTTTGGCGGGAAACCAGATTTTCAATTAAAAATTCATACTTGGCAGTACCCGTGCATTGTTCAGAATGCACATAAAAATTATATTTGTTTAGCAGCTCTTCGCTTACTTCAGGCGGTAAAGTATAATTGTACTCTGCAGTTCTGCAAGTGCACAATATCCTTTACACATCCTTCCATAACCCAGAACTAACCACGAGGAAGTGGTTGCATTCTAGTTCCACCCATTCCCAACCCAACCACCCTACCTACAATCTGGGAATGTTTCTTTCTACGATTTGAAGAAGTCCTGTTTTGTCTCCACTTTCGGTAGTCTTTTTCTGCTCTCCAGCCTCGCTCTGATAAATCCGTCTCTGTTGTCAGGCCCACAAACAGCACTGGAGGCTTCAGTGACAAGCTTGACAATCCTTTCTACATACTGTGTGTGGCAAGGAATGTTGATGATATCCAGTTGATCAACCTCGAGAGGAATTTCCCCTTCCAACATCCTATTGATCTCACTGCTTGGTATGTTTCTTGTTATAGGTGGCTCGGTCACCTCGCACTCGTTCCAGTTGATTAAGTCGATGTAGTCCGTTGCGCTAGGGTTAATTGGAGGGACCTTGAACTTGCGAATATGCTCCTTCTTTCCTTCTGCCCTGGCCTTCAGAATTCTCCTCAACGCAAGTTCCCGAATATGTCTTCGTTCGTCTTTAACCATGGAAACAAGGATGTTTTCAGGATGACCAAAAAAAACAATTTCTTTGAATAACCGGGTCTACTATCTTCTTTAGTTCTTCGCTAAGATACCGAGACCGAGCGAATAGACTCCAGAGATGTTTCGGCCCCTCCTCAAAATGCGGTTTGAACTTAATATCGAACCAAGTGGGAGCATACACCTTTAAGGCAAATGTAGCAAGTGTCTTCAGTCTCAGAGGGATTCGCTGTATTGTCGAAGAATTCTGTTGGCAGTAGTTAATCATCTCGACTGCGAGAGTTTTCCAGGGTTCTTGCTTTCCAAGGATGTAGTGCATTGTCCACTTGCAATTGCTTGGCATATTTCGTAGAGGTATTGTTGGTCAGAGCTGAGATCTTTAGGGTCCACTGACGGCAGAACTGTGTCAATAGTTTCGTAGAGAGTCACTGGCAGTGTCTCGCACTTCTAGAGTTGAGTTCCTATAGGCCCAGAAAACGTCCAAATATTGAAGGAGATGAAGTGGTAACTCATTTGCATGAAGTATACAGACTGCCACTGTAACGGTCTCCCCAGGTTTGTTTCAAGCTGTCGGATAACTCCACCGGTATGACCAGTATTCATCACAGTTCCGTCGCAACCAACAGCCAGAATATGCTCTGTTGAAAATCCCTGCTTATCTAGCAATTGTAATAGTCCTTCAACAATGAAAGTGCTGGCCCCTGTCGATGGCGTGAAATGTCCGATATACAGAGAGCCAGGTTCCTGCACTACAGACACGTGTTCTTCTTTAACAAGAACTCGATGGAACTTTCCTCCTTTCTTTTCTTGACTGATCGTGTTGTCGCGCCTTCCATCAAAGTAGACTGCTCGCAGGACCGTCTCTTCAAGTGCTCTCTGCTTTTCTTCCTCTCTCGTCTTACTTTGCTCCTATCTACGACCTTGGAATAATCATCTTCTGTTACGATTCCCACATCTCTGAAGATCGCCGTCGCAAGCTGGGAAGCATTTCTGTCTGACGTTCCAGTTCGATCACAAGCTATTGAAAAATTCGATAGGGTTAGCCTAGCGGTCGGAGGGGTCGGTTTGAGTTCGTGCGGCGATTCTCGTCCTTTTTTTCCGGCTAGGAGTAAACTCTTCATCATCATAGTTATCTGAAGAAGTCACAGAAACGAGTCAGTCTCCGTTACTTTCACTATCTTCTTGCACTTCTAAAGTTTGTTTCAACTTTCTTTTCCTTGCTTTTTCTCTGTTCTCCTTTCTCTCTGCTTTCCTTAGTATTCGCTTCGTCGTTTTCGTATCCAAGCATCCAATGAACATCCTTATGATAGTTCGCTGATCACACAGGAAATCTCTTTCCATGAGAGGGACTCTTTTGAATTGCTCAGAAGTACAACTTCGGAAATCAGGACATTTGCACGCTGCAATGTCGAAGAGAGTAATTCTGGTGTTTTCCAGAAACGCCTTCCTGGCCTGAATATCAGATTCAGTTGTTTTCTTCACGCACTTCATAATTTTGGAATACTTGTTGTGATACGAGCGTATCATATCAATAACTCGTTTGTGGGAGATGACTGGGATTGATGCCTTTGTCCAGATTTTCTCTACTTTCTTGCCGACGATGTTTGCAATTTCCGAAACAGGTTTTGGCTTTCCTGATTCCGCACAGGCTTGGTCTCGAATCCAGAGATAGAACTTCAACACAACTTCGATAGTTGGTAGAACAATTTCGGAAACCTGCGATGGATTTCCAAAAATTGGACATGCCGAATTCTTCCTAGTTTTCTTTTCCTTAACTTTACTCATTTGTACAGTCCGGAGTAATTTTATTTGACAAATTCACAGTATTCGGTATTTATTTATATCTGTAGTATTTTCAGTATTATCAAAACGAAAATAAATTCACCTTCACACTAAACATTTCGTAATGTTGCTAGCTGCTAATTTACTGTTATATACTTGTATAGCCTTTTGCTCATAAGTTGGCTGATGCAATCTTGACTACAAATTTCAACATCAATAAGAGAAAAATCCCATTCGCACTAAACACTAAAGTATTTAAGCACACACTTTGTTTGTAATGCTGCTGTGGTGGACAGACACTCAGAACTGGAATGACGCAATCTCGGCTACACTTCTAAACATAAGCGGGAACACAACCTATGGGAGAGTAATATGTAATTATGGATTAATTACATTATGCTTGTGTTTAGTATTTCGCAAAAATGTGCAACACTAATAGTATAAGTGCAAAAGTGCCCATGAATCTGAACTGAAAAATTCTTGACATACGAAAACTTGTGATTTTTTCCCTAAATATATCAATTTTGCCCGAAAGAATGTCAAAAACACGAAACAATGACAATGAACACCAAACCTTTTCAAAGTCCGTGCAAAAACGATTCTAACGATGTAAGAAACATTGACATATCCTCAAAAATAAGAGATAAATGCAAAAAAAAAAAAATGAAGAAAAAAAACGGCTATATTTGAATAATTTGAAGGAAGCGCCAAATTTGCCCCTAGCGGGAGATCAGAACATTAACGAAATGGACTGAAAATTTGCACACTTATTCCTGGATCATTTGGCAACTTTCCCGCACTAGCCCCATATAGATTTCGAAAATAAGTGAAAAAGTCAATTTTTCGCTCCACCCTACCACTCGGTTTAGCTCTTACCATTTACAGTTTTCTGAGACTTAAATATATGATTTTCTGAAAATATTGGTAATGCTTAAAGATACTGATTTTTTTTATAACTTTATTTTTTCTACGAGAAACTAGTACATTTTAATTTCTACTCTGCAAGGAATTCTTGGATCTTTCTCAAGATTGTTAGCCTTTTCTCCCTACTTGCAATTAATATGTAAGATAACTATATTGATGTTTTAAAAAAAGAGAAGTTAATAGAACCCTTTCGAAAAAAGTAAGTGAATTCTCTCTCTGTAGTTAGTGCATATATATAAATATATTTTTTAAATATAATTTTCTTGATTGCTTATTTTAAAATAAAGAACTTTACTACATAAAAACTTTTATAAAATACTAGTAGTCGATGTTATATTGCCAGATAAAACAGCTTGTATACCGTTAGGTTAGTGATTATGTAACTTCATATTGCAGAACTTTAAGGATTTGGACTATTTTTCATCGTAAGTATTCTCGTATATTTGATCTCACACAAGCTAGTTGTAAAGCAAATCATTCGAACTAGGCTTATTCTGATTCAACAGTAACATTTGTTATTTTCCTACAGCAATTGTAAGTTATCCATCAAGTATATTTTACTCAAATTAAAGTTTCTCATTGTGATCATATATTGAGAACGTCATCTAAAATCTTTAAGAACCATTCAGAAAGATATCATAAAACAATCGATGTTTTCATAATTCAACTCTTTTCATGACATACGAAACATGAATAAATAACTGAATGTTCTAAATTCGTACTTTCCATGAAACGAGCTTCTACGAGCCACGATAATAGGCGTGCGATGAACAGAGACAATAATGAAGATAAAATTCCCTACCCTAATTTTACTTATAAGTGTAAAACTAATCCTTGCCTATAAAGCGATCTTGTAAAATCCTTTTTGTACAATATGGACACACTTGAAGCAGAAATATCCATGGACCTGCCGGAGCTCAACAACACCATGGATGACATACTGGACATGGAGGTTGAACAACAAGAAAGAAGAGAGAAACGAAATACCGTGATCGACCCCATCGAGAAGTCCCAACAAGCCGGCAGGGGGGAAGCTGGTCCCTAGGTTGAGGGGTGACGAGAAAGAAGGCTTCAGAACACTGTGTGAGTTGCAATGCAAATAGCACCTTGGCCAGCACAAGTCAGAGATCAGCAGTTAAATATAGAAAATGTTAACAAAGTAATTGTTTTATTATAGACAAAACCAAAGCGCCCCACATAAATTCAAATTATAAGTTTATAACGTATCCAAAATAAAGAGTCAAAGTCATAGGGACAAATGGAAATTGCTAAACGAATGCCCCGGCCTGCCAGTTTTACAGTAAAAGTCAGATTTTTCCCACTGGTGTCCATTACTGATCTAACGGTGTATGACTTATCTCTGTCGAACGTGCGACTACTTAGATATAGTAGGGACACAAATGGAGAATTCTAAGCGATTCAAAAGGTCCAGCTAGTTTTAGAGTCATATTCATAGTTTTCCTCGCCGTTCCTGACCATGACGAATCAAACTGTGTATATATAGGTCATCTCTAACGGACTTGTAGTTACTGAGAGATCTGGGACTACAAATGCAGAATACTAAGCTATTCAAAAGGACCTCTCAGTATTAGAGTCAAATTGATATTTTTCCCCATCGTTTGAGACCATGACGAATCCAACGGTGTATTATTCAATTCTGAGTTGTTGTTACCGAGATCTAGGAGGACAAAAACAGAAATGGAGAATACTTAGCGATTCAAAAGGACCTGCCAGTTTTAGAGTCGAACTGATAATTTTCTCCACCGTTTGAGATCATGAATCCAACTGTGTATGGGTCAACTCTGTCGGACTTTTAGTTGCTGAAATCTAGGTGGGAAACAGACAGGACAAATCCTATATCTTCCCTTATTCACTGACGTTCATACGGGTGCGCTAATAAGAGTATGGAAACCTGACTTAAATTTGAATGAGTTCACCAGAGTAACAGCCAATTTCGAAGAGAACGTCAGAGCCATTCTGAGGAGAGCGGATTTAATAATCAACAGGAGGTTACCATCCATTGCACAGAGTTAGTACTGAAGCTGGAAGAAAAGTGGGAATTTAATTTAGAAGAATACAAAGCCCGCTTTGGTTCGGAGGCCAAGAAGGAATAGTCCAACGCGCCAATTTAACTTCGCGCTGAACTTCCTGAAGAGAAATCAACAAGTAACCAACAAGGCTAAAAAAAAACGAGATGCCTACTTTCAAAAGGCTCCGCCACCCATACGTTCCAGGAGAGAAACCATAGAGAACCTCTTGGAAATAAAAAAAGGAATTAAATATGCAACATAAAAGCACTATCCTCTTCAGGACGAACAAAACATTCTGAAAAGCGAAACCTGTCTTTCACAAAAATAAAATCTTATAGTAAATGAAAATTCTTAGGTAATAGAAAAAAAAAAGAGAAAAGGTAGACGCACAACCAAGAAAATCAAAATGAATGAATCTCTCACAACCTGACGAGAATAATTTAACTAAACATGAGGTAAAAGTCTTAGGTGACGAACTTTTCGTTCTGCCCCACATATAAACCGAATATCTTAACCCCATAAAACCGTGAAAATTTTCAGACAGAACCTGAATAGGCATTACTAGAGGGCACTGCGTGAGACAAATATAAATTTACAGAAATACAAAATGAGCCTCGCAAAAATCAAAAGGAAGTAATTTGGAACCAGTCATATCATCCATTGTATACGAGAGAATACTAATCATCTACAAAAGATTATGTTAGTACACCTTAAAATTAGGATAAAACGAAACGTGACCCCACAACAGACTTGCAATAAAAAATCTGAAATCAAAATTATCACAAACACGGAATAATCTCCGGGGGCTAGCCATCCTAAAAAAACAAGACTATAAAGGATGCATTACTACAACCGAAAAATTAGAACATTTGAAAAAATAAATAAAGGAAATAATTGAAAAGTAAAATAAATTTTAATACCAATTAGGGAAACAAATGGATCTGAAACTAGAGTTTACAGTGAAACCAAGAAACTCTTACAAAAAATCATTTAATGGAGTTCATAGCAACCTACTTGACGAAAGATGTACAGAAAATGCACACAAAGTGTATCAATGCTTATCTACGACATATCCCCCCCCCCCCCCCCATATATATATAGTGAGCAAGCATGAAAAACTGACAGCCAGACAGAACTTGTACGAATTTTTAAGTTAATTTTTAAGACCTTTAGGTAACTTTGGCTCAGACCGGGTGGATGATTGTGAGATGAATTAGTGGAATAAAGGAAGTGGGAGGAAACGGAAGAACCCCGAGGAAACCCACGCACACGGTGTTTGTCCATTACAAAGCCCACATGGTATTAAAAAGGGATCGAATTGACGACACCAAACACCAGAGATGAGCGCTCTACCATCGAGCCACCGCGGCCCAGAACTTGTACGAGATGGAGCCATTATATTCGCCAATGAAACAACAGATGTAAGGGTGACATACTTAAATTGGAGAATCTGTTAGCAGGAGTGAATGCAAGGTTCGGGCTCCAATGCCTCGCACAACACTGAAATATACAGGAATCGACGTCATGATTGCTGAGTCTTAGTTGGCAGAGCCAATAGTGTATCACCTTTCACGCCATGCAGCGGTTCCTGCCAGATTCAATACGGCCAGCCAACAGTAGACGACCCAATAGACCCGCCTCCTGTGCAAGCTTTCTCTGGAATTGAGCAGTCGCTAGTGCGAGGTTTACTCTGTTATAACTATGATGTCCTTTCTTGCGTTTCTCTAGCTTCATCATGGGGGTTAGGATTTTCAATACATTTAATGTGATTTGATTAAAGGACCTAGACCAAGTGTATTTGACGATACTTCGCCGATTAATCATAATTTTATCATGATCATGCTCAGTTTATAGTGCAGCCAAATAACACTAGAGCAAACTTTCTCTCCTCCTCCTCTCTATTTCTTTTTCCCTCTTTCTATGATAATTGTTTACTTACTCGAAAATGGTTTATCGACTCTAAACATCAAAGGCCACTGTTTAGTTTTCTTGGGGCAATACTTAAAAAATTAGACGGGTGTTGGAAGGTGTAGGGAAATCCTTGCCAAACCAGCTCAGATAGGGGAAAATCGATTATGTTCCATCGTCGTTAGTAAACCGAGGGGAAGACGGGCGTTATTGGGATGCCAATATTAATAGAGATTTTCGAGAGGTAGATTAGATGTTCTTGATGAAAACTGGTTTGATCTTGCCAGAATAGAATCCAATGGCGAACGATTAAAACTGTGGCGATGAACTTACAAGTCCCGTAAGCAATAGGGTTAGTTAAGTTTTTTTATTTAGATGATAAATAAAGGTATACATCCATGAACAATTTCATCTTCCAATGATGTTTATGCTGAGCCTTGTCTGTTTTGTATTACAGCATATAATTGTGTGTTTTCGTATATACTGAAATATACCTGTAACTCAAAATTCTTACATGTTAGAACATTTATACGGTAGTTTTCGGATTAAATGCACCCATTTACAAAAAAGACGGGCTATTTCTCATGGGGAGCAGGAAAAACTTTTAATTTGTTCCCTAAAGTTATTAGTGGTAACCAACCAGTATTTTATGGATACGAAGGTCAGGTTGAAATTGCCATAGGCTGTTTGTTGCATATACATGGTGGTTCCGAGTCAGGATTTGTAATTGTGAAGACACCAGGATGCAGTGGCCAATCAGCTGAAAGTGATGCAAGATTACTTTTAGAATTTGTTTCCAAAAGGTACGAAATCCATCTCAACAAATTGTTGAGGAAGCGCAAAAACACATGTACAGCTTTCTACAATTAAAGTGACTGTCTATTCTTTCCCATCATGATGAGGAAATAAAGTCACGAAGAATAAACCAAGTAACTTTAATTTTAGGAACTCTACATGCTTTTTCGCCCCCAATCCTTCAAAATTTTTTTAATTGATTTGAGATCTTAAAAAAAAATCCACACATTTGGTCCCGAAAGCTTTTCAAACAGAAGTAAACAATGTGCAGATATCGAAAGTGAGTTACTCGAATATATAGATAATCTCACTCGTCACGTTATGAAATTGGAACACTGCATACTTAAGTAGTACTTCAATATTACCCCACATAACCAAACTTGTAGCCGAGGATCTTATAACATTGGTCAATTACGAATACTATATGAAATCCATACATCAATAATATGGAAAAAGCTTGGACATTCATCTGAGGGTTTGAAGTTGATAGGCAAATTCAAGATCTGACAGAAGCAAAATCCACTCTCCGATTTACGCTACTTTTATTTCCTCTTATTAAAGAATCTCATCCATCATGCCACTATTTTTTACCTTTGCAAACCTCTAATTTGTGATTTGCAATTTTGAGTTCACATTCTGTCTTACGCATGCAAAGTTTTGCAAAAAATTTTACATTAATGTTGGATTTTAACCAACCTTTGTTAAGAATTTAACAAATCGATAGTTAACGAACGTAATGTATTTTAAAATCGCTTAGTTACTTAACGATTCGTTCAAATCTAACTAAGATTAGTGAAATCCACCATAAAAGGCGTCCTTCGTACAAGTAGCTTTAACTAAATATTTAACAATGGATATTTTGCGAATTTCGGAAATTTAGCAATTTCCGCTCTAGAAATTGTTTTTTTTTTTTTGTTTTTTTTTTTTTAATGGGTTGGTACAGATAGCTAACTCCAAACAACTGACATTTCTTATATTTGTTTGTTACTAGTTACCCTATTGGAATGAAATTGCATCTAAAAGGAGTATCAGGTATCTGAACGTCCAATACGTCTACTTCAGTTTTGTTCAATGTTATTTATTTAAGTTTGAAAATATACTACAAATTTACATTAATCATCCTACATCATTTTATATCATCATCTTATTCATTCAGACAAATTGACGTCGAGAGAGCTTCTGTGCATTGTGAGATTATTAACGATATCTATATTTGAGATGAGTCTCACTTTTAACCGCTACGATTGCCCGTAAGAAACCATCTACGTGTACTCGCTCGAAGTTGTTAGCTTCCGTGCATGTTCTTAATTTGACGATGATCTTACACTCATCTTAAAGAAATACCACGATCGATTATGTTATCCTTCTGTGTACTTCTAGGAGACTTGTAATTAAATCTTGATGCCTGTCAACAGGAAATAAAAGCATACTACACGATAAAAAATATTTTTTTTTTATTATTTTGTTAATATTTACATATGCACGCATTCTATGTACATACATCCATACACATATATCCACAAAACACATCTTTATATTATAATACACCCACAGAATTACAGTTTTAGAAAGTTTGTAGATATGTCGAGATGTTATCAATGGAAGCCACAGTAGATGATTGACACGATTATCACAATCATTGTAGTACGAAACAAAAATAAGCTTAAACAAAATCCCTAGTAAAGTGTTCAATTTTAACAAGCCATTCAAATTCAATACTTGAACAATGAAAAACCTATTGGGAAAGAAACGTTCTAAGCCAACTTAATATAATAACTTTAAATACCAAACAGTTAATATTTTATGTCTACTCACCAATAATATTCAACATTTACTAGTCTACTTGGACGCTAGAAGTAAATTGACGTAGTACAGACAAAATAATTTGTTGCATCTTAATGGTAAAATTACATCACGACCATCACAATTAAAAATTAAATTTGCATTCAATATTACTATTCACATAAATTCACCTTTTCTTACAAAATTTCATGGACAGATTTTAAAAAAAATTACAAATTATAGTCACTTCCCAGAAAATCTCCAAAGTGTGCTTAAAGTTTTCTTCATAAAAATTAATACTACATTAATAAATTAAGGACTACAAAAATGATCAAGCTTTGAGAACTACAAAAAGAAACCTTTAAAATTTACCTGTGACGTCAATGAAAAAAGTTTAAGATCCCAACGAACAGCTGGAGCTCTGATCTTGATGGAAGATTTCCTGATTATCAAAAAGAGAAGTCCACCGGAAGTAAGAAGAGAGAAGCAAACCGAGCAGCAATCATGAGGTCTGCAGTTCTGAAGAAGGAACCAACACAAGCCCGTTCTGGCACAAATCCAAGCATCCCAGTTTTTCCTAGATGTCACAATTTCCAACCTCCTAAAGGAAATAAGCCACTGGATATGAACGCCCGTCCTGTGTCAAGTAGCAGTGCTACAATCGTTTAGTTTCAAATACCTACGGGTGATCTAATGTTCGCCCACAAGCGAAAATCATAAATAAGAAAACAGAGCAGTGTGTTGCGTCTCGGACGAGATCTCGAGTCAAGTTTGCCCCTGAAACGACAGCTTAAACTGAAAACAAAAAGCCTGCAAAACCAGATAGAAATAAAACTCATAGTTAAACACTGACTCTGAGAACTATGTTGCTCTATCCACCGTGAGAATAGAAAAGGGACATACAAGAAAAAAGAATGCCGTTCTTCCGGTGTTGAGTGATTTGCCTACGGTTGTGGAACAGCCCTCGCCTCGTATTAGAACACCGGAGAAGCCCACCAATGGAGATGCCGTGACACAGAGATACAACCTTAGAAAAAAAAAACACTTCGTAGGTCCTGATTTCATAGGTAAAGAAACACTTTTTCCAGAGCAGCAAAAGCCACCCAAAGTGCGTTTGCGAGAAGCCTCTGTAGAAGAGGACGTTGTAATTAATAATCTGCAACAACTTACATTCAACTCACCAACTGGTGTAGCTGTTGAGCTTGAAGTTGTGAATGCAGAAATGAAATATGAGAGCTACTTTAGAAATCTGGTTGCAAAGGAGAGAAGTGACCTGCTTCTCTATTTCAGCGCTCACTGGCAAGAAGTGAGAAATCTTGTTCCTGATTCATGTGAAAGGTGTAATTAACACGTTCAGTGGTCAAACAAACCTTTTAATTCAGGGCAGACTTGCCCAATTCGAAGATTTGATAAATAAAAATGTGTGCAATCCATAATTGCACAACAGTGACAGCTGTTTTTTGTTTATTAATCTCGTCTTCATCTCATAAAGCTATGTATATTGTGTAGAATGTAAATCGCTTAATGTATATTCCAAAGCAAGCTTAACTGGAAGGCCATTTTCCAGTAACTGTACGAATACATCGTTTCATTTATACTTCGAATAGTAAGATTTTCATGTTACTTTCTTCCCTATAATTTTCCTACAGAAACAAATTCCTATGCATGGTGGAAAAGCGATCTCCAAAATATGTTATCAAATATACGTTCCAATGAAAATAATTACAAAATTCCGAATTCTCATTCACATTTTTGACAGTTATCACAAAAAATTAAGAGTATTATCCACTTTTCATTTCAAAATTGATTTTAGTGCCTAAAATGATACTTTTAACTTTCGCTACGATGCCTGAAAGCTTACTCATTTTATTTCATTTTCTGAAATTGTAATTAACCATGTATCTGAAAATATACCTCCCATTTTTAAAAGGATAATTGGAAAGTTACGTTCCATTCACCATACTAAGTGGCTCCATAACAACACTTGGTATACAGATTCGAGTCAACATTTGACCCTCACTTTTAGTAAATACCTGAGCAATATCAGGCAATATTTCTTTTTATTTAGAAGTACTTGTACGTAAGAAGTGTGACGGAGTATGTTGTCTTTTCGTTGTAACACTTTATAAAGAAATGTAAAATAATTTGCGGCAATTTTAAAAATGACTAAAGTAAAGATCAAGTAATCAGAAGAATTTGAATATTGTAGATTACAATGGAATCTCAATCTGTAAAATTTCTACCAACAGTGCGAGAAAAATTAAATATATATATATATATATATAGAGAGAGAGAGAGTCAAATTAGGTTTTTGTTCATGTTACATAAAGTTATTCTAATGATTCTAATTATTACATTTATGTGGATTCAATAAATCAAATATTAGGATTAAAATTTATTAAGATTTCATTATCAAAGATTCTTTATACATGTTAATTTCATAGATAAATCTCACACCAGTCTTTACAAATTACATTACTGACCTCTACTGTATTGGTTCATGTTTAATATACATCAGAATTTAACAACTTTCTACCAGAATCATTGATGTAAATTATGAGTTTGCTGAATTATATTAAAATCAAATAAATATACAATCTTAAGTTAATGTCATAAATTATAATATATGTAGTAAGTTTTAAATAGTTTATATATAACTTAGAAAAAAAAAAGATTACCTACACAACTGAAACACAGAGATGTGTACAGGAACTTACCACACAAAGGTTTCACACAATAGGAAAGGAAAAGGACAAATGAGTGGCCATTACCAACTGAAGCCAGGTAACAAAGTGGTCAGGTCACGAAGGCAGGAAAATAACTAAAGGAACTAAAAAAAAAAAGACAGAAAACACTAAATGACAAAGAAAGTAAGGAGTGAAGATGGTGAGAGGTTTCCTGTAGATATAAGATGGTGAAGAATCATCGGGAATGGAATTATTATTAATAATAATAATAATAATAATAATAATAGGAAAAGGAGAACTAAGCCGCTGCAACCTTTCTATGTCTGTGAAATTCCCGTACACATACCTGTATCTTAAAATATGTAACTTTTTTCTACCCTATTTTATCATATATATATATATATATTTATATATTCACACATTCAGTTAAAAGAACAACAGGGAATCCTGCTCTTATGTATATCTAAGTCACACATTATTTATATATTTGTTACTCTATGCTGAGTCATAAGCATAGTAACGTCATGGTGCATATAAACAAAGTACTTTCAGCCATAGAACGTAGAAATCGATACTTTAAGCCCTTTTCCGTCCTCATTCTTTACTTTCGTACAAAAGACGCTTTATGTTCATAATACAACATATTAAAAACGCACAACAAGTACACTTTAAACACTTTCTGTCGCTACATCAAACAGCACGTACGGCCTGAACCATAGTTGCCTAAAGGCAATAAATGAAATTCAAATCAAATAACACATATACACATTTAAGTCACATATATCAGCACACTTTCGAACTACAACATTCGATCTTACATGTGTTCTTTCCAAAACAAGACAACAAGTATGAAAATATGCACTTTTAATTCTCCCTTTGAAAAGACATCTTATAAAGACAACTGCAGACAAAAGCTATACGATAGGTGTTAACACTTGGCACATCTGAATCTTGTACTGAAAAAGATGATATGTATGCTTCACATAGATCAAAGGAATTAACCACATCATTTTGAAGGTAATTTTGAAATCTTATCTGTCTGCATTGCATCTTTCACTTCTGAAAAATTTCATTCAAAAATTATGCAAGTATCTGAGACATTCAAATTTAACACTATATAAAATCAAAATGCATTAAAAATAATTATTCCTTTAAATTATACATATATAATATATATTACAATACTCTTCCATAAAAATATACAATTAACCATCATTGTCTTTTACATTATAAAATTAAATATTTTTACTGAAACAATCAGTTGAACATATAAAATTAATAAATTACTGGTCCAAAATTTTACTATTTACACTCACAGATAAAGCTGCATTTAAATTATGAATAAAGCACCTTGATTCTTCCACTAAATGTCTTAATTGTTTTAGAAAATTGATTAATGCATTTCAAAGACATTTCTTGATTTAGTTCTACGAAATTGATGGACATAGAACAAAACTGTTATTTAAAAAAATCGTCTTCTTGGAATCAAAAGTAAAAAAAAATTATCTTAATTAAATGGAAAAATATATTAAGGAAGATTGTATTTATCATTCCAACCTCATGTATTTTTAATCTTCGTCTACATCAACAAAATGCCCCTGAACAGTAGACGTCTGATGATACCGACTTCTAGAAGCATAGTCCTCATTGTCTTCTGTAAGCTGGGCAGACAATACTTCCACACCGGGATGGATCGGAGTAACAACAATCTGCTCATATTCCTGAACACGTTTTCTACAAGTAAGATAAATAAATAGGATAACTACTTATAGCATAATTATTTTAAAGAACAGTGAAGTCTGTTATTAAAAAGTATAGCATGAATGTATGTTGCAAATGTAAGGAAGTCTTAAAGTGTACAAATTTGCTTCTGGTTAACATAATAAGAAGAATGTTCTAAGTTCGCTTACCTAATGTCCATAAATGAAGTAATAAATAACAGAACGTCCTAATACATTAAGAATTTCATCTCCAACCTTCTTGAACCAGAGGAAAATCTACGGACTGTCCTAACTTAATTGAACCTGAACAATAATGGAGAGGACTGAACAACGAACATCCAAATCCAATATTTATATACCAGACACAACCTTTTATATTTTGTTAATACCTCTTCCTCTTCATATAGATTATTATTTTTGCACAATGTAACCCTCAGAATGCTATTCCCGTAAAGTGGTAAATATTGTATTAAGTTACATTATTTTAATGTAAGTATAGATGTATTACGAAAAGTACAGTCCTAAAATAATAAACTATGCGCATTTCTTCAACGAGCTTTTTAAACAACCAATCTTATCAAGAAACGATGTAGTAGTCTACGTTATATTACATGTATGCCAGCCAGTATTACAAGATGAGCAGATGCAAAATTGATATCTTTAGAAGAAATATGCATATTTAATATAAAATTCTGCTACTTACCCCATTAGTCGCAGAACACAATTCTTCAACCAACGCAAAAAACGGAATTCTGCAGCAAGTCCTGGTGTTACAGCAGGATTAGCATGGCCAACGTAAAACCAAACCAGAAAAACCACCAGTATATTGGCTAGTGCATACCCCCAATGAACAAGAAACATGATGACCAATTTTAGGAGAGCCTGTAATGAATTGGAAGGTTTCGATATTATAAAGCATCGTATAACAACTGGGTTATTAATTAAAATATAATTAAGAGGTTAGGAAATACTTTCTTTAAAAAGTGGACCAATATTGTAGACGTGCGAAAGGAATTTAATTGCCCTCAAAATGAAAATTTAATTCAGAAGTTATGCTATATATTGGCAAGCTATCTCATAGTATTTAAGAGAATGTTGTTCATTTTAGAACATTATTCGGCATCTTTTAATGTGATTTCTGAGGAATTGCGTCATTATTACATAGAAAATGGAAAACTATAACTAAATATTTTGAAAGAGAAGTTAATGTCAACCAATACTCAGTGTTACTGACAAGTGATTAGAATGTAATTCATACACAAAGCATACTGTAAAATAAAAATTTCACGTACGTTTAAAAAGTATTATTTTTAGAAACTGATTTATTTTGTATTTCGCTTTTATATACAGTTTACTCTAATTGTATATACTGAATCGGAATGCCACATGCCTTTCTAACACGTAAAACCTTTGACAATACAACATTTTAACACTAGATACGAAGCAAAGATTTGATAAACTAGGAATCATACATTATTAATTTCCAATACAATTCATTACGAACCATAGAAATAGTGAAATGGAGTGAAACAATACAAATTTTTCATGTTAAAAATACGAAGTACATATATGACAAATAAACGAAACTAGGGTAAAAATGAGAGACTAACGCAGTAAAATTTAATACATAGTACATAGCATCAACCAGAAGTTAAAAAATGGCTTTATGTTAATTGGTGACGTAGAATGAATATTAACTAAATGAAACTGAATTGTGAATAACAACACCATTAAAGAAAATGAATACATATATTGTCCATTTAACATTTTGACTCAAGCAACTTCTTGCTTGGCAGTCAGTGTTACTGCAGATAATGTTAAATAAATTTATGAACTAGTACGAATAACTGATAGTGATAGTATTGTGCAGTGCGTTTACTAGGAATAATACTGGACGTAAGATATTGCAATCAGAAGAAAAACGAACAACAGGTTGTAAACTTACATAATGTCCTCACGAGAGCAAGGGAGCTTGTGTACAGCCGAAAAGGATCAGAGATCAAAACAGCTGACAAAGATATTTGAGTCTTGCGTATTGAACCAAGATTCGATACTTCTCCTTGTGAAGAGATTTGTCACGCCCTTATGTCCATCAACTTGTAGCTTGTAGTTTCCAAAACTAACTTCCACCGAATACCTTCAAGACCTTTCAAGGGAGTTATCAGGAAAATTACTGTTAACTCTACTGCACGTTGAACCCGTATTCATCCACATATGTGGATTCTACTACTTTCTTTCACTCCCCCAATACCACCACCATTCATGAGTACGGATGAAATTACCACAACTCTCGTCTCATTTTTTAGATCCTATTCACTTACTAGGGAACATTCCAAAGAAATGCCGATCGACTAAATATTCTCCCTGGTATGATGCAGAAGCACAGTCAGTTTCGAAAATTAAAATACTTGAACGGGGCTTTGGAAGTAACATCCAAATGAGTATACTTGTAACCCTTCTCCCCCTACAAATAATTGCTTAGGGAAAATATCAAAATTATATTAACGACATAACATCTGAAATATAAACCAATCTTAAGAGATTTTGATCTCTTATAAACTCTAGATGATGTCAGCCACGTATTCCGACATGGTTAGTTTATGATCCATCTACAGTTGTTGGTGAAAAGAAGATCTATTAAATGAACACTTCTATAACAATATTTATAACCAATCTATTCCTTTGCTTCCTCCTCATCTTCAACAGATTTGTTCGAATTCATGTCTTCAGTAATTACTTCAATTGATTAGGTAAAATATAGTCTTTCTTATTTATCTCTGAATCGTTCTCCTGGCCCTGACAATATTAGTATATTTTTTAACGTAATGATGCTGAATCATTGCCTTGCCCTTACTTCTTTTAAATAGGTGTTTTGCTACAGGTGTATTTCCATATTCTTGGCAGCTGGCTAATATTGTACCCATTCTAAAATATGGAGATAAAACCCATGTCTCTTCACAGAAGCCCGTTTCTCTCTTATCTGTCTTGTCTATTGTGTGTGACTAAATCTGTATCCTTCCCATCTAGACTCGACTCAACATTGCTTTCTTCCTGGTAGTTCCACTCCTACCAATCTGTCCTTGTTAGTTTCCGATGCTACTCAATCGTGTCTAATAATAACCTGATGTCACCTATCTATATGTAAGTAAGCCTTTGATAGAATAGATTGTAATCATCTTCTTTATAAAGTAAGTGACCGACTTAACATCTATGGTAACTTCCTTTCATTTCTGCGAGACTATTTCACTGGTCGCGAACAACGTGTTCTTTCAAGATCCTCTTCCAATTTTGTTCGTTCTCTCTGGTGTACCTCATTTAGTGTTTTAGGCCATCTCTTCCATCTTGTTTCTCGTCATCTGAAACCAAAATTTTCCTTTCTGCTGACGACTGTAAATTATTTCGAGAAATCAGATTATTTCAGGAGGTTTCTGATCTCCAAAATTCTATCTCTGATCTGCTGAACTGGTGTAATATGTGGAACTTGAAAATAAATAACTCGATATGTTTTTTTCTTACTATTTCTTTAAAGAAGAACCAAATCCCACCTACCTATTTCGTTGAAATTCATACGCTAAAGTTTCCTCTCAAGAGCCTTGAACTGGTATTTGACAAATAACTTTTGTTTGCTGATCACTTTACCTTTATAACTAACAGCTCTATGCGGTTTCTCGGTCTTCTCTACTCTACAGATTTACTGAAATTAAGGAACTTCATTCATTGAGTATGTTTTACAAAACAATCATATTTCCTAGAACTGAATATTGTTCCCCTATTTGGAACATGGCTAGTACCTCAAATCTATCTGATATTGATTCTGTTTTTAACCTTCTTTCTTGCTAGTCAAAAGAATGCCATCGGTACGTACCTTAAGCAAACCCTATTTAATATCCGTTCTTGGTCTCCACATTTCCTCTTCTCGTTGCTAGCTAGTACATATGATGTACTTACAAGAGTTACTTAACGGTAAACTCAGAACTGGATATTAATATCTAAATTTAACTTACGTATTCCCTTGCGGAAAACCAAAAATAATAACCAGGTTCATTGTACCACGCCAAGGTTAAGTGAACTGTAGCGTTCTTTAATCTGTAGTAACTGTATAATAATCTTGATTTAAATATGGATATTTTTGAATCTGAATATACTTTTCGTTGAGCGCTAAATACAATTATTTTAGTTGTTCCTCTTGTGTGCTATAATTGTTATGTTATTGATATTACTTGCTGTGTTATGTCATTCTACAGTTTATTTTAATATTATTTAGTTTGTAGTGATGTTATTTAGTTTCAGTGTAAAATGGCAATTCTAGCTGTAACTGAAACGTATATATATAAATAAAAAATAAAAATGAAGCTAGGGTTGCAGATCAAATCCATTTACAACTGTTACCTCATGCTTAGGAAAGTGCCAAATTATTAGCTTGGGGAAGGGAGTCTACGTAATTCTTCAACTTTCGCTGAAAAAGATACTGTTTACATAAAGATGTGTGTGGACTTATTCCACGCCAAATCATCTAAAGACACTCCGGAGGGTATCAGACAGAAATAAAATTGTGCATGTGGCATAACCATAGTTATCGCAAATGAGCATTACAAGATTTTAGCATTACTGTCTAAAATCTTCAACTTTAACTGCGAATTTCATGAGTTTTTTAGTGTTGCCTGAAACGACAAAAAAAAAAATGTGTTAATGTATGAAAAATTATTAATGGTCACAATAAATTTTCAAATCTGTGTGTATAACTCCCTATATATGAAGTCTATCGGAGGGGAAACTTGAAATAACGCTCGTTAGAAAGAGTACTAATGAACCCTAGGTGATGAAAATATCGGTGGGAGTTCATATACTAGAGTCAGGAAAGGGAATAATCTACCACATCGTTTGCAAATCACTCTCAATATTAAGTCACATTTCAAGACTAAAAACACAAGTACAATCGAAATGACCCGAAAAAAGATGTAATCAAAAAATTATTCAAGTTTCTTGCCGAATTGTCCCCCCTGGAAGATTTGGCGTGGAATGACTGCACATACAATTTCTGCATGAGCGTTGTCTTTGCAGCAAAACAGATTGAGAAGAAATGGAATGGCATCGAAAGAGAAAATAATTAAATTGGTTTTCTTGATTTATTCCATTTCAGGAGCAACACTTTTGCGCCTACGGACTCTAACTTGATCGTTGCATTTAACTTCATCACTTCTTTGCCATAGCCAGACACGATATTTGATTGTTTGAAGTACTTTTCCTACATTGTTATCCACAGAACCAAAGGCTTCCTGAAATCAGTCGGTAAATTTGGAATTAAAAAAAAAGAAAATCTCTTCTGATGAGACTGTTCCGCAACTATTTTCGAAAAGGATTCATTATTTACATGGATGCTATTATAGTTCACCTGCGGTTTTCGATTTCTTGTAGCAAAATCAAATTATCAAAAGAAAACAACGCACACAAAAAATTAAGAACTAGATGCTTTTCATGAGACAAAAACATCTGTGTCTGCAATGTTTAAAGACAATAAATATTTTAGTGTTGTCAACATGTCAAAAGGCAGAAACGACTAAGTACATTGAGCATTCGTCACGGCATAGTTGAGAAAAGAAAACCTGACTACATCATCAACAAACCAGAAATAGATAGAGCAGATCTTACACGTATTACTTTCCAGTAGAAAACAACTGAAATGATGAAAATAATATTTTCAGGAGAAGCTTTGTAAATTCATTTGTATTGTCCTGAGAATGAAAAGACGAAATGCAGTGAGAAATAATTTGTAAGTGATCAAGCAAAACCTTTTGCAGAAAAAGGAGGCGCCTCATGTGAGCCATCAACAGGTTACGGAAACAGGCTACAAAGGTAAAGAGCTGCCTCTTACTAACTAAAAGAAAAAAGAGCATCCTACCAGAGTCGGCAAGATAAGACGTAGGAACACACAGACAATTATATACGATACAGATAAATGAATACAGGGATTTCAGAGCTCTTTAGGCGCATTACAAGCAGATGTAGTTTTATTATTATTATTATTTGTGATGTAATATTTATACAAGGAGAAATTAAGGAAAATAAAAGAGTTCCTCCCAATTCTCCCGTCGACCACTATATAAATTAATTTATCCATATACGTCCTTTATATTATTTTTTTATAGTGTGCTTACAAAAGCTTTTATTGTGTATAATTACTGCTGCAGAAAGACTCACCAGTGTTTTAATAAATTTATTCTTACTCTTGTAAAACAAGCTGCAATTCTTTTAGGTGACATATAATTTATATATCTATATTTAGGTTGTAATAAGATATTTCTTTTATAATTACCAAAAATAGCCAGTTTGCTGAAACTAACATAGTTGTAAAAGTATTAAACAAAATTATTTCCCCAACATTCCTTTGCATTCCTCCACTGGTCATATGATCATTGGCTTTTGCTAAATAAAGAAGGAACAAAAACCCCGAACAATTTTTATTTGAAAATGAAGAATAATAATGTTATTTCATTGAATTACTGAAATTTACTGGTTCTGAAGCGTATGGTCATGTAAGTGAAGATGTCTCCCTAGAAGATCAATTTCGGTGAGAGGAACACACACACAAGATACTAAAGATCTTTTATAGGTATATGCCGCATTTGTCGCGTAGAACAAAAATTCTCAACGGAATCTACGTTTATTTAATTGGTCTAGACAGGGTTCTAACTTGCTCCCTTCCCCCGTAACAATTCACCGGCCGTCACCTCACAATATACCTCACAGGTAATAAATAAGACTAACCTTCCTACAGAAACATTGAATAATAATTTAAGTACTTACTCCAAACAAAGAGAGCCATCGGTTGCAAAGAGAAGAGTACCAGTTGTTTGTTTTTGATCCAATGTGGGTATCTCGAGAAGTCTGCCTCTTCACCACTGTTTCTGGTTTCAAACCTGCTACGCCATTCATCTCTTCACTTTTGATACTTGAGTGTTCATCGGGAGACGATATAAGACTTGATGTTGCAGAGCTGTGTTGGCGCTTTATGAAAGAAAAAATAACAAATCTCAATCATTTTCTTCAGTGTTAGTGATACAAACAATACTTAAAGATGTAACATGTATCCAATGTGTCCCTTTACTTAATATACACATACTTATAAGGAAGGCAAAGAATCAGGTTAAGGTAGCATTATCTACTGCTACCCCCCCCCCCCCCCCCCCCGTTCCCAAATTGAGGCCTTGTATCCATACTTAATTTAATTAAAACAGACTGACAAGGCTATATACTTAACTCTAGTGTAAGTTGTGTCTTGTTACGTGTATAGCCTTGTCACCCTCTTTTAATTATATTTCTAAGTCTTCTAGAACGAATTTTTCTATTATTAATGTATCCAATGTGTGCATGTATTTACTTGTCCAGGCTATATGTTAATTGCCTCCTCTATCATCATTTATCATATGATTTTTCGCAAGTTAAGACATAAGGAATGAACTGAACAACTGCAGGAGGTCACTTCTGGAATTCTGTCGCGTCAGTGCTAGTAGCTTGGGTTCCATTTTCCTCTTGTAACCTTCCTAGTTCCTATTTATACATTTGCATATTAATCGTCATCTATCTTCTCTCGCTCACTGTTCTTTCCATACTGATTGCCTACATCGAGATAGAAAATGGAGGCACCATATGCATGCTTTTTATTTTCAATATCGCCAAATTCCTTTGCCAGTTTTCTAATTGAACACTACTTTGTTTGTACGGCTCAGCATTTGCTAAATTTATTATTGGTGTATAAAAATTTAATATCATATCTCAATCTGGCTGTTTAATCTTAATCTTTCTTTGCTAGTTTTGGGCTGTTCTCTCATGGTTGAAACTTATTCACAACAGTAAGTTACTCAGGTGCCTTCTCAATGCATCTCTAGTTTTCATCCTATATGCACTACAAAGCAGTGGCGGATCATTAGGTGAAGTTTAGCTTCACTTATTATTTTAATATGCATTAACTAAATAGGCATTAATAAGTATTAATTGGGCCACAAAGTAAGTCAACATCATCTAAGATCGGATAATGGCATTATCTAAGCTCAGAAATGCCAGAATAAATGTTAACGAACAAAGATAGTAGGAACGTGTTGATGGATGAACGTTTCGATAGAACTTCATCTATTCTTTGTGTCACGAACCGCCACTGTTACAAAGTATATCTACACAAGGCAAAAGAAAAATTTGAAATATTATGTATTGTTTTATAAAATCTAAATCAATACGTGCTACTCTCTCCAACACACAACACACACTGAATTTAAAATCTTGGGAATACTGTGGTTCGTAACTTCTTAAAGTAAAATACAGAATTTATTTGTATGCCATGATTGTTTCTGTAAATTGAATCTTTCCATGGACCTAAAAACAAAATTTGCATTTGATTTCACATGGATATCAGCAAATTCTAGAACTTAAGAGGGAACTCCATCAAAGGCTATAACACTATTTACCTATTCATTGCATTAAATAGAATAAATTTTTTGAATATATATATATATATATATATATATATACAAAATAGTCTGATAAAAACTCTAATTTGGATCAAGTGAAATATCGTAAGTAATCTTCATACGCATGTTAAATCAAAAGGTAAAAAAAAAAAAAAAAAAAAAGCAAAAGATACATTTTCGAGGAAATTTAAAGAAAGACTGAACCATGACCAAGGCTCAGAGAAGATTCAAAGTCTCTGTTACCGCTTAGTCTTCCTTTGATCATATTGTGACTCCAACCTGAGGTAGTTTTAATGTAAGTTTCTAACCTGTCTTTTAACATACATGATGAAGCTTGATTCGATCAAAGGAAATATAGTAACTAGTTTTTCTTTTTCAGCATGTCCAAGTATGGCTTACCAGGTGTATAAGCTTAAATCCGCTGTTTTGTAGTCAGCAAAACACATGGTGTGTTCGTAGAAAGCACAAAGCAAGTTATTCAAAGTACTTTCCCTCGCTAGCTAAACATTTTTCCCACCTCTCGGCCAATTTGTGGATACCACGCCAGAAAATGTTCTGCTCTTTCGAGGCAAACCACTCATCAAGCCATTTTCGGACGTCTGCATAAGAATCGAAATGCTGCTCAACGAGGGCGTGGACCATCGACGCAAACAGATGGTAGTCTTTAGGGGCCAGGTCTGGTGAATAAGCGGGATGGGGTAGCACCTCCCACTTAAGTGTCTCCAAGTAGTTTTGGACCACTTTTGACGTGTGTGATGGGGCGTTGTCGTGGAGGAATATCAGCTTGCCATGTCTTTGTTGATACTCCGGCCTTTTTTCACACAAAGCACGGTGCACGCTGATCAGTTGTTGGTGGTAGCGGTGGGCATTGACAGTTTGATCCGGTTGCAACAGCTCAAAGTAGACGATACCCTGTTGATCCCACCAAACACACAGCATCGTCCTCCGTCCGAAGCGATTTTATCTCGAGGAAGATGTTGATGGTTGGCCGGGATCAACCCACGATTTCTGGCGTTTCGGATTCGCGAAATATATCCACTTTTCATCGCCCGTCACAATCCGATGTAGGAACGTCTTTCCTCTTTGTCTGGCGAGCTACATTTCGCATGTGTGTTGGCGTATCTCCACCTACCGATCGGTCAATTCATGCGGCACCCATTTTCCGATCTTCTGGACCTTTCCCATGGCACGTAGACGCATGGAAATGGCTGCTTGAGTAACGCCCAATTGCTCGGCAAGCATTTGTTGCGATTGGGTATCGTCCTCGTCCAACAGCGCCTGCAATTGATGGTCCTCAAACTTCCTGGGCCGATTTACACGCTTCTTGTCACTCAGGTCAAAATTGCCGTCTTTGAACCGACAAAACCAATCTCGGCACGTTGTTTCCGATAAAACACTGTCACCATAGGCCTCCACAAGCATTCGATGCGCGTCGGCAGCAGATTTCTTCAAATAGAAGCAGAAAAGCAGAGCTTTCCGCATATTCTCTTTTTCTGGCACAAAACTAGCCATGCTTACCAACGGCACACTGTGTTGTCTGCACTTGCTGATTATGTGCACTGATTCGTGTTGCCAGAGGTCCAACTCATCCACACAATAGGTCTGGCGTGCCCATGGTAGCTTCATACGCTCACGAACGCCATCTATGGGCAAACAGCGGATTTAAGCTTATACACCTGGTATATTTATTTACTTTGAAAATATACCCCCTTTTAATTTAATTTGAATTTCTCGGTTGTTGTGGTTCTGACTTACAAACCAGTCTCATATCTGATGGATTATGTCGCTCGGCAAGAACTTCCAGCAATACTGATGGAGACTGAACCGATCAACAGCTCCAGTACTGGAACCAGTCCGGTATTCACCTGATGATACTAAAGGAGCTCCCAGAAGCATTTCAGTCAGAATGATGGTCCGTGCACATAGGTTTGCAGCAGCGACTTTCGCACCCTTTCATGACTTCTAGGTAGTTCTCAAGAAACGCACTGCTAATATTTGTCGTGTTTTGTAATTATCATATTTCCGCATTAGTCATTGTTTCCACTTGCAATTAAATCAATATTTATATAAGTCTTAAATATTTGACGAAATACTGTATATCAAAATGTTGTCAATTGTCCATGCTGACAAAATTGAACATTTAAAACTGTTGCTGGTGTACAAAGCTTACAGGGATACGAGAAATATTAAAGAAGATCATTAACCAAATAAAAACTGTGTAACAAACAAGAAAACACGTCATCACAGGAAAATTAATCACGAATAATGAAGAAAGGAAACTTCTTTCTTCAATGTTAGTAACAACTAAAAAGTTTAAGTATGTTCTAGCACCTATTATTACAGGATAAATTGTAATTATTGTTAACACTTAAATGGGGAAATCTGTTGTTCTTAGTGGGCTTGAAATTAAATGTAACACACACTGTCACATATATCGTATAACAAAATGGAATGTGAACAACATCGTGATAATCGTATAGCACACATGTAACGGTGTTTCCGTTCTTTGCAAATAGAATGTGTCGATAATTCATATTAGAAGAAAGAAGAGTTGTGGCGAGTCTTACGGGAGTATCGGATTCCCCACGAGAAATCTGTACAGAAATTTCACCTTCCCTTGATAGTTTGTGAACAGGAATATATTCAACTGGACAGTGGACCTCCTCATTTTACACGTCCTGCGCGTCCTTTCCCCGACGAGGAATTCCCTCTAGGACGAAATGGACCTTTCCATTGGCCCCTCTATTCGCCAAACCTAACACTGTGTGATTTCTGCTTTTAAAGCGTGGTTATAGGAAGAGTGTAGAGCAGGAAAGTATATAATATCGACGAACTGAAGGAAAGAATTACGGCTGTAGTCCAATCCATCCTAAGGCATTTCTGTGGAAACGCTTTACACGCAACATTCAATGTGTGGAAATGCTTTACATGCCAGATTCAATCGTTTCTATTGCTGATGGAATGACAATGGGGAACATGCTGGGAAGGTTACTGACGTAGTTTTGACCTACTAATTCTTGTATGTCCTAAAAATATCTCTAATATGCATATAATGTTCCTTGCATGTATTATTTTTTTATGCGTAATGATACAAGTTTTAACATAATTACGATTTACCCTGTATATCAACGGAAGGGGGGGGGGGGGGGTAAAGCGAAATTAGGAAATAAAAATATGCTTATTGAGGAAAACAGGGTGATAATCATGCGAAAGAAAAATCACTACTACGGCAAACAGACTATCATGTATACATCATGCCACTTAGGAGATTGCTGATAACATCCCGCCAACACAGATGAAAGTGTTTGGAATATTTACTTTACATTCGAAGTTGCATAAACGTGCGACGGGAACTTTGTTAAATTTCTTCTTTTTTTTTTCCCTTCTTTTTCTTTGTTTAACTGTGCCGTATTATAGATGAGGTGATTATGATTATGACCACTACAGTAACAGTGCCATAACGTAACAATCTATTCACAATCTTTTTCTGTTTGCTTTGTGTTACTGGGTCTACAGAAATGTCTTGAATGCCAATATGTACCAAACGATATTGCCTTTCATTAAAATATGGTTTCATTCGTATCATTTACAGAGTAGATACTGGAAAGTGGCTTGCGAGGATATAATTACAAATTTTCTAGTATTCTCAGTTCTTAGTTTTATTTGTATTTTCAGCAAGTTTTCAAGTTTCAATGACTTTCAAGAACCCCTGCTTATCTTCTGCCATTGTTGATAGTATTGAAGTATTCAGGAACTACTAATTCTTCCACTGTATTCGTATTCTTTGTATTTCTCCCATTACTAGTATTCTGTTCCAGTTTTTTTTATTATTATTATTTATTTATTTTTATTTTAGTATATAATACAGAGTCCTAATCCTCATGCCTTTGTATCTCTCCAACATAGCGAAATGTGAATTTTCCGTTCTATAGGCTCATAATTCGGGAAAGTCAAACGTTTAATTCGTAGCTTTGAGTGTTTCGAAGTAAATAAAGAAATGAAGATATAATAAACTAAAAAGTCTGTGATTCCTACATAATACACGAATACAAAGATTTCTTCTGATAATTTTAGGATGTGTACAACTTCCCATTAAAATTGTCCTTCCTGGAAATAGCAGATCTAATAAGCTTAAGTATACATTCCTATACTTACTGTAATTTTCTTGTGTTGCACTCTTTCAGGAAATAACTTGTCTAAATCACTTCCCATGGTATCAGTGTTGTCTGCTACAGCACCATAGCCTCCTTTGTGACTAGAATCAAACGTTGGGCTTTGCACATCCTGTACTCTAGAAATAAAGTATACAAGATATATATTGTTAAATTTAACTAGCGAAATATAACATACGCACTTTCATTAATAATTACAACACGTAAAAGAACAATACTTTAAGACTGAGGTTCGTGATCAATACAGTATGCGGCAAAACAAACAGTACTGAAATGTGCGCATGTATGACGCGCTTGCGTGTTGAGGTAACAGCTCGTGACACTTGTGATCCTTAGTTGTGTTGAGACTAGCACAGAGTGCTGTTGGCGTGTCGATGATAGTCTTCAAAACAGAGGACATGGTCTTTATCACGGAGCACTATTTCCGTTCATACGGAGTCGGGCATCAGAATGGGCCGTACCCTTCCCACTCCCCGGATCTCACGGTCCCCGATGCCTACATATGGGGCAAGCGGAAAGAATTCGTTTCCCTGATCGGATGATCTGCCTAGAAGTGTTCCCGAATTCCAGGAGAAGATACAACCTTTTTTCATCTCGTTGCACCAACCTGTGTTCATTAACATGTTCAACAGTCTATAGGATCGTTATGAACATTGCGTGAGACGTGAAGTGTTCATTTTGAATACTTGCTCTACCGATTCATGTGTGTTGTGCTATAAGTGCTGCCATAGTCACCTCGCATTCTATTGAACTATCTTGATTTCGTAGCATGGTTGTCATTTCAGTATTGTTTGTTTTGCCGCATACTGTATATTGCCTACCTCATCTTTCAAAATGTAATATAGTAGAGATTAGTAAGAAAGACAAGCTACTTATATTCACACAAAATCACGACAGACGATGAATGGATTTGCTTGTCGTTAAGGATAGGATGAAGTAAAACTGGTCAAAGATGTAATTACATATGAGTAGGAACTGCAGTACCTGGTTTTCGGTCTCGTCTAGATTGACTCTGAAGATTTTAACTGTCCTTATGCCATCTTAAATAGAAGGAACCCCATGTTAAACAAATGATAACCACCTATTTGATGTCAAAATAGGTTTCTATAGGACAATGGTTCCCAACTTGTGCTCCGCCGCGATATGTTCTGTGGCGGGTCACGAACCACCTTTAACACGTAACATAAACAAGTCACAGTGGAATATCTTTATTTTAATGTTTCAGATTTTCTTGTTAATTTATTTACGGTGCCAGTCGATTTTTCATCGTTATCTTCAACTTTCCTAGCTCCCCTCAAATTTAAAATTAACTTACCTAAATCTCTCTTCTCGCCTATTTCGTATCTCAAATGTCTGTGCTAATGCGAAATATGAATAATCTATTGAGGCATAGGTCAAAAGAAATGGCATAGTGACTATTGGTGCCAAACGGTTGATTTCTCCAATGATTATGAAAGTTAGTGTCACAACTGCAACAACACCCATTGCGTATACAGGAACTCTATTTGGACCTCTCTGAAATGAAATGAAAATAAATTATATTATTATTATTATTATTATTATTATTATTAGTAAAGCATTTATGATTTAGATATACAGTTACCTTTTATTATTATTATTTATATATTTACATGAAAATACATCCCTAATAAGTGCCATTAGTCGATAACTTTGCCGTATCAACTGATTAAGATTAGTCAGTATCTATTTATTTTAATAGTATCTTTTATGTATAATTGTACCCGTACATAAGAACATGCTAAAGTATAAGAACTGTCTGATTTGAGGTTCGGGCCTAAATGGCGGGAAAAATTTTCATTTTCGTACAGAAACCACTTAAGTCTTACGTTTTATTTACAAAACTCCAGCTACTGCGCGATAATTATACTGTATTATCATTATTATTTTATAGTAATAATAATAATATTCTGGGACACTGGGGAAATCAAGTAAAAATACTTATATTAAACAAAAGGCACAAAGCATTCTCGAACTGTCTCAGTTTCTCAACCTCGAGCAAATAAATACACTGCCTAACGACCAGTCGCCCAATTCAGTATTGGATATCGTGTTAACAAACTTACAAGGGTCCAGGTTACTTCCTAATAATATACAGTTGATCCAACCTGATCGACATCATCCTCCACTTACAATTTTGTTTGAGTACGACATTGTGAGTGACTTTACAAATACTACTAATTCTGATCAGCCTTCTGAAAACACAATTATTATTTCCCATATGTTCATTTTAATGCCACTGTCTCTGATCTTACCGAACTGCGTAACTACGTATGTAAACTTACAGCTTATCCTAACGTACAAGGGTTTATCGAAAGTCTGTATTAATATATCTATAATAGCTTTAACCACTATGTACCGACAATTGTACAAAAGTCTGGGCACAAATTTTACAAAGATCCATGGATGAACAAGGAACTTAAAAGTTTGATAAATAAGAAAGCAAGGTATTTTGTTAAGTATAAAAAAACTGGGTTAAAACTGTGGTATGATAAATTCACATTACTGCGAAAACACATGCTGCAAGAAAAGACTATTTCAAAAAATTAGAAGAGGACTTGCGGCGAAATGGTAGCTATTTTTGGAGTGTATTTAATAAGAAAAAAAAGAACTAATGTAATCAATAATATCAACCATAAAGGGACCTTATTAAATCAGAAGTCTAATTGTTGAAGCATTCAGGAAATATTTTGTAGATAGCTTAATATCCAAAGTGACAATTTGATACTCGATTCTCAGTCCAATGAGAACAGTAATGTTAAAAGTATTCCTTACATTAGAATTAATGTAGTTAGATCAGTCATCAGAAAATTAAAAAAATCATACAACTATAGGAAATGACTTTATACCAGATTATGTAGTAAAAGGATGTTCTCAATATTTGGCTTCAATTTTGACTGAGTTATTTAATCTTTCACTTAGACAAGGCATATATCCAATGGAGTGGAAATCAGCCTTTATTATTCCCGTCCACAAAGTTGGCGATTGTTCCTTATTATCAAACTATAGACCAATTACTATCTTAAATACCATAGCTAGACTATTTGAATCTATTGTATATGATCATCTGCAGTTTAGTTTGAAACATATGTTCAAAGAAGAACAACATGGCTTCATTCCAGAGAAATCTGTGGCCACAAATTTTTGTCAGATTACAAGTGAAATACAGGGTTTTATTACAAGAAGATCTCAATGTGATATTATTTATATAGATCTGGCTAAAGCATTTGATAGTGTTCATCATCTGGTTCTAATAAATAAACATAGTAAGGTTGGATTATCACCCACATATCTAAGATGGTTCGAGAGTTTCCTGTCTGGTAGGATGTTTAGAATTAAAATAAGAAATGCCATATCTAATGAAGGTACAATAAATAACGGCATTCCCCAGGCATCACCTTTGGGTCCACTTCTATTTAATATTTTTATGTATGATATTTCTGAAGTTTAAAACACTCTAAACTGTTATTATATGCTGACGATCTAAAGTTTTATAGAGAGGTAAATAACTATAGTGACAATCAATTATTGCAAGATGATCTCAACAGTATAACTGCATGGTGTACTAAGAATAAAATCGGGGTAAATGCTCTCAAAACTAAATTCATTAGCTACACTAATAAGACGCAATACTACGTCAGTAACTATAAAATAAACGAAATGGACGTTCTGAAGGTATACACTATTTCAAGGATCTTGGTATTGATTTTGATTCTAAACTTAAATTTACAGGTGCACAAGAATTGCAGGTGAGGCTAGAAAATTAATAGGATATATTTGTAACCAATGGTATGAATTTGCCAATATTGAGACGTATCTAACACTGTACAAAACTCTTTTAAGAACAAAATTAGAATATGCTACGTCGGTGTGGAATGATGTGACTAAGAACAGCAATAACACTATTGAATCTGTACAAAAATCTTTTATTAGACTCCTATGTTACAAAGTCAATTTGCCATACTATTAATACGACTACAGCTACTGGTGCGACATCCTCAAACTTGAAACTTTGGAGCAACGAAGAAAACAGACGAAAAATTCCTAGCAAAGATTTTGGATAACACAACTCACAGCTCTTATTTTACAGAAAAACTCAGTTTTGTTATACCCTTGTACAACGCTCGAAAGCACAAGGAGGTAACAACATTTGACAAAGGCTCCGTAATTTCAAATCGAATAATTCGTCATTATAATGAATAGCAAAGTACCTCTACATTGTAATTATGTTCTGCACTATACGATAATATGTATTTACTGAGCATAAATTTAATTTAACTAAGTATTGTAGTTATGTAATTTTTTTTCCCCCCTTTAACAACTCGGACTTGATAGTTGGTATCATATACTTTTTTATTTTGTATCTGTAGCCAATATGTATCCTTATGTTGCAGTGTTATATTGGTATTGTACGGTTCATAGCACTCTAATGAAGATATTATATATTATTATTATTATTGCTTACACTGTATGATTTTTACATTAGATTTTAAACTAAGATTAACATGATCTTTTGTGTTTTAATGAATTTTTATTTATTTTAGAATCTAAGATTTATATTTTTTAATATTAATAGTTTTTAATGTATTTTATATTGTACTGTACTTTATTTGTTTAGAGATTGTACATTACAACGAAAACGTAAGTAACCAATTACACAGATTTTACAAAATTTTGGGGCAACAACAATGTTCGTACTCAATACATTTTTTTTTTTTTTTTTCCTCTTCCAAAAGACATTCAGTCTTTACAGGAAAGGCTCTTCAAATTTTTCGTAAACAGCTATTCATTGACAATTTCTGCGTTTTCTCGATTAAGTGCCTCTTCATAGAAAGCTTTGTCGTCGTCACCGATCTCTACAAACTTGAACAGTTTTTTCACGTCTTCTTTCTTCTAATCACTCACACAATTTACACTGGGAACAGTTGTTACATTTCTCAAGCTTGGGGCTTTTCCAAGGGTTCTCTTTAAAACAGTATGAGTATAAGTATTTCTGTGCCCAATAGATTTATATTCTTTGAAAATTCTAAGTACATGCACTTGACAGTTTTATTGGCATCACTGTTTTCAACGCATCTTTGGAAAATTTCTTAAAATTCTTGTACACCCAATGCTCCCCATACTTCATTACTAGTCCATATTTGTTCAAAATCATATGGTAATCTCCTAGGCTTTTCAGAATTTCGTGCCTTCTGTACTCCTTTTCAATTAGTCCGAATACTTTATCTGCAGGCAGATATGAATGTCCTCTAATTGGGAATATTACTTGCAATGACATCAAATAAAGCACTTCGTTGGATATAAGATAATAAAAATGTCATCATTGCTCTGTTTTTATTGTGGCCAGAACATGAATCCGCAAATAATTTCAAAGTAGTGTAGTGCTTGGACTGATATCTATGCTCTAGTAGCGTTAAAAAAATTGACAATGCACACACCACTTCGTTAGATCCTTTTGGAAGATTCTTTTCAGTCCAAGTAAAAAAGAAAATAGCTTTTTTCGAGTGCACAATCGTGAATCATAATTGCCAGGTTGTATAACTGGCGGGCATAGTAAGCCTTACCCACATTCAGTTTAGGTAGTGGTTTATTCTGCTGCATGTCAAAAACTGAGTTGACGGCTCATCTGATTTCATTATTTGGTCAAATTTCTTAGCTCGCAGACGATGTAACCTGTATTCTGTTATTAGTTTCTGCTTCTCCTTTTCGTCAGTAGTTTTGCTAATGCCTGCTCTCTTCGTCACACAAAAAGAGCAAACCTTTTTCTTTAAGGGAAACAAATCCAATATTGAATTTACTCATGAAAATTCTGTAATACTTTGTGTATGAACACTTCATCCTAGAGTTACGTTGCTCTTTTCTCCACATATGGTACATTTTTCTAACGTTCAATGTAGACGGCAAATATGAACGTACAGTTTTCTGCCTTGAATAGTGGGACTCAACGGTTTTAAATTTCTTAATATGCTTCACTATACTTTATGTGACAAAAACATCTATTTTCTTCATTCTTGAACCACCTCGGTTTTCTTTTCGTTCGACTCCTTGACGTGACTTCTTAAATTTCCTCAGGCTCTTCTGTCGACGGAAATACCGGCTAATGACAGAAGAGATTTAATACAAACTGGAACATGCTCTCCATTTTCTTTCTGAATAATATAAGACTATTCGATTTCTAGGATTCTGCTTTCCTGGTCGTTATTGCTTTTCCTCCTCTTGTCTTATAAACCGTAACAAGAAGTTGTCCTGCTAAATCTTTGATTTATGAGTATATATTTGATTTGAGAAGTACAATATGCCAGCATTTGTTACTCCATGATCTTGCTGGCAACTCAATGTAGGGGGCGACGAGCTTCTTTACTATTTCTGGCTACCTGCTGCTTCTTTACCCAGTTTCCTGAATCTCTTGACTACTTCCTTCCCCTACCTTCCTTCACAGGTTCCAGTAATTCACTTTCCATTTTGCACTACAGGTATATTGTTTTCGGCCACCTAGTACAACGCAGTGACTAAACACGAGATATACTCTCCCTAAAAACACCTTACTGAACGTTAACTGTTACAATAACAGACTGCTTTTAACCACATTCTCAACAGTAAATTAATTTTCCCTCCAAATTTAAAAATAAACACCAATCAGAGAAATGGTAACATTGGATATCAAACTTTCAAAGGAGAAAAATGATACCGACATGACTTAAGTGGAGTTTGGAATTAATATTTTTAATTTACACAGGGAGTCAAAGTAACACATTTTACAAACATCTGCAATTTATGAATATTTTTGCGCGGTTTGATAAGATAAGATAAAATTAATTTTATGGGCGGTAACAATTGCGCGGTTTGAGAGTGCTACTTCTAAATTAACCGTAGTTGACGTGTGTTTTTGGCTTAAATCTCTTTTGTTGAAGTCTCCGTCATGAATAAGCTATTTAAGCTCGTACTACTTGTTCTCATAAAGATCACCACACATGTTATAGTTTTAATTTATTGAAGTCAAGTAGGTTCGAAAACCGCAAAACATTTTTAATACACTTTCCAAGTTTTCCCATTTAAAAAAAAAAAAAAACTTGGTGGATTTTTAACTCATCATACACTGTGGATACCGGTTATAATGCCCACAAAAATATAATTAAAACAATTAATATAGTTTAAAGACTTGTTGAAATTACTTTACTGTAAAATACTCGTTAACATAAATCATAAAATAATTCTTACCCCTTTTCCTAAACACTGAAGGCCGGGAATAACATTTTCATTTGCAATGGACTGTAGAACCCTGGGCGTTCCATACATTGCTGCAAGGCAACTTGACATCGACGATACATACAAACCAGCTAAGAGAAGCACGCCTATTAGAGAAAAAGAATCAATTACTTTTCTATACTACAAGAATCGTGTATTGTAATTACTTGATTTAAGAATTATGAACGACCATTATTTCTGGTTACATTGAACAACGTATGTGAATATTTTTTTTCCCTTTTCCAAAATAAAACTGCAGTGAGGTGCCGAAGCCACAATCTGAACAGCTCAATAGTTTTGAACTGAACAATAGGACAAAGGAAAAGCAACTATTTCTTGTTTTTCTTTATGTTGAAACTTGTGTCTAAGATATCCTGATGGAAGGAACCAAAGACTGATTTACATGTTCTTTTTGGTTTTGACCACGGAAATTGCTTTATATTATATAGTTGTAAATATCGAAGAATTTACGGTGTTGTGGTGTAAGAAAGAAATGAGTAAGGGGATTGTTGGTGTATATAGTGTGCAATGCTCAATATATCATGTTGGATATCTTTATGTATTATTAGTAATGTGTGTTTAATATAAATATTATTAGAGTTCTTGACATTCTTTTAAGTATATAGCTATCATGGTTATCATCATCTTCGAGACGAACACTATGTTACCCGATTTACATTCGTAGATTATATGATGGTTCGATGATCATTTAGGTCATGCTGATGGATTAAGTTTTGATACGTCCCCGGTGATCTTCATGATCGAAGTGAAAGTAATTTAACCTAAACTATAACTTTAGTGATTCGTTCAAAGAACTCATTAGACTGAATCATTGTATGTGACGCAGTCGGTAGGACAAAAGTAATATCTTCCGTTTGAGTTCCCATATACAAAGTCCTTTTCCACCTGAACCAGAGCGATCGTTTGTGTTTCCGAATCTATCATCTGATTATCATGTTTGATATGTCTATCTGTGAGTACCTGTGGAAATACGTCATAATTGATCAGGATCGGTTAGTACGGAAAAATAATTTTCTGAATTCATGGGTTGTTTTTCATTTATGACAGATTTGTGTGTTTCTAACGTTGAAGTTGAAATTCCAGTATATTGCATAGTTGAATTATTAAGAGTTGTATCTTGATGATGTTCCTTCCATACATAGTAGCTGTATATCCTATGTCATATCAATGATCAGCTTTTCTAATTTTTTGTATTGTACTTTCGTTTCTTTCATTTAAGGTCCAATGAGCATGAGAAACTGCTGGACAATTATTAAATCTGCTTTTCCAATCGGGAATTACGGAATCCAAACCTGTTTCTTACAGGTTGTGACAATATTTGAGGCGTATGCGCGAACGAAAGTCTATGTTGCATGTTAAAAGATAGCACACAGACTTTTGTTCGTGCATACGCCTCATTTGATCTATTACTCTAAAGTGAAGTGTTATAGTTTCCCCTCGAATATTATGTGCAACTGAACTTCTAATATGAACAACGTTGAATCATTAAGTATAGATGAAGTGGATTTGGTACTAACAAACGTTCATCACCCAAAGTCTGTAGGAGCTGAAATGAAATTCGATTATGCGTTGAGCCTGTGTCACACATCATTGTGCATAGACAGTTACCAGGTCCCATGTTGAGGAATGTGTGTGTATTACGGTATTGGGTAATTGCTGATTGTCTATCAGCACCAGATCATCTAAAAAGAGACTGCAATCGTCTGTTCTTTGGTGTTTCATCAGCTGCACCTACATCAGGTGTACCTACATTATCAATATCATCCTCAAACACCTGAACTTGGTTTTCGCCATAGCAAGCCTTTATGTGCCCTAGTTTTTTACATACGTGCCCAACAACTAGAATTATCGTGGTATCGATTGCAGCGATTACAGTGTGTTTTGTTGTTAAATTTTCTAAAATCCCTCCTATTTACATTAGAAGCCGATCTGTTTTTATCACTGGCATTGTAACAGCTTTGGATTGAATGTCGGAATGTATCAGCTTGCAAGTTAACTTGCTCTGTTAATTCTGCAATCTCGACCACTCGTGCAAATAATAACTTTTGTTCCGCCAGCAACCTTTTTCGAATTGCATCGTCTCTGACGCCAAGCACAAGTTGATCGCGCATTATGACATCCGCAAAATCCCCATATTGGCATTTGGACATTGCTTTTAAGGATCTAACAAACTCTTGTACAGTCTGTATCTCGGATTACTTCAGTACATGAAATTTATATCTTTCTATTAATTCAGAACATTTTTGTCGAAAGTGTTCCAACAGTTTGGCTTTTATATCAATGTATGACTTTCTGGATAGTGGCCTTGATGGAAAGGAGTCTTTCAAAACGTGATAAGCCTGAGAACCTACTATCGCTAAAAGAGTGCTTGTTTTTCGCTCTTCTGGAATACCTTGAGCAATAACTAGGTGATTCTTAATCCCTCATGGAAACAATCTGAATAATGCGAAAGTGTTTCATCACTCACCAGTCCGTAAGATTGAAAATCAGATTTTAACAGTTTTTAACTTTTGAGCGCCATGTAATGCAGGAAGTTACTCCTACAATTTGTGAAAGCTATTTGGAACAGAACCACATTTCCTTGCAAGATACTAACGGAATTTCAATCAGACGGGAACAAATTTATATTCTCCTAACACCTAGCAAAAACTGCGTTGACTATTGTACATAATTCTTATATTAAAAATGTTTCGTTGATTATAACTTGTGGTCACAACTCCACAGTATTACAGTAAAAAATTCGAAGCTTGTATGACGACTTATTTATCACTCAGTACCCTGAACACTACGAACGTTCGGTATTAAATTCGACTAACTAGCGAAACCTCCACTGGCATACATAGGAGCCACTTATTATTATTTAGTTGGCTGAATAAGAGTATAGTATAGTTAGTGAGAAATGCTACTCCTAAGTTAAAAAGATTGTACGCTCTAATGCTAAGGGGCAGTCAGAATTTAGTGTTTGGCTGAAGCTTGTGGGAGAAACGAGTGTTAAAGAAGAAAAACTTACAGTATAACTTCTACTGACATTTTTTTTTCCTACTTCCTCAACTTACTGCTTTTTGCCGCCTAATTAGTCAATTCTACTACACAGTACACTTCTAGCAATCTCTCTCTCCAATAGTTAGCTTAATATCAGTTTCTTCTTGTATGCACACAAAGTCTGTATACATTTAAAAACTCAAAAACCACTTAAGTTAAAATTAAGTTAATTAAGATATGTCCTGGAACATGAATTATTAATATGGAATTTCACAACAGCTGAAACGACAATGCAAACTGAAGCTGTGCAGAAAAGATACCTGTCTTAAGATATTTGCTATACAGAGTTCGAAATTCGCTAGTCACATTTTGTGACAAGAAATTCAACTATGGCGACAAAGTTTTTATGCAGTCGCCAAATTTTCAGAGCGATTAACTTTTCTCTTCTGAAATTGTTTTTCGTTAATTGTTCACGGTATGCAATTAACAGAAAGGTCGAAAGACAAAAGCCTTTTATTACCCGTAATACTCATTCTGCAAAGCGTGAACGGAGCTCGTAAATCAGGTCAAAACTGAAATCGTTTGCTTCTGACTACATTCATGACTTATTTATAGTAAAGATGAGAGGTGTCAACCTTAGAGCTTTGTAGGGCTGCAAATGCAATGAAATTGTGGTGGAGGTATATACAACGTATTTACTATTACTTAAGGTAATGCTGTCACTTCATTAAAACTAATGCTAGTATAAAATTTATTACAAATATTGACGATATATACCTACAGAACAATGTTTGCTACTACGTGTATCATACCCATCACGATCTATCCAAATTTTGTTTACACTATTATTTTTTATTTAAAGAGGACACGCTGACGTGAATTATGTATTAATTAGCAGATGTCTTTTCTAAGCATTCATTAAGGCAGTACGTAAAAAGCGCTTATAAACCATGTTAAAGCTTACGTCTATGGCCCTTTCCACATAGTCTCAACTGGAAATGTCCTGCTGAATTTCAAATACATTACATATGCAAAATTTAATTATTCCCTTTAAACCTTAGTAAAAATGGCGACCAAGCACTCACTCTTGGACATCAGAACCAAACGTCAAGGTGTCATTTGGCGACAAACGAACACTTCCCAATTTCCAACACTATTTCCCAAATAGAAAGGAAACTGGTAACTATGGGCAATCAAATAAGAAATGAATTCCACTTTTACGGTTACGTCGTAAAAAAACTGAATGTTATTTCATCTACAAAATAATTCATGCTCTCCATGATGTACAAGTATCTGAATAGGCACCAGGGACCAAAGGTGTCCATTTTGGCCTGATCTCCACTCCACCTCCCTTTCAGCTCATATATAGCCCTCCACTCCACACCACATCACATCACATCACATCACCCTCCAGCATGGAGATAGCCCTCCACACCACATCACATCACTCTCCAAGCATGGAGATAGCCCTCCACTCCACACCACATCACATCACATCACCCTCCAGCATGGAGATAGCCCTCCAAACTCCAGGTTGGAGCTTGAGGAGGAATTATGTTGAAGGGTGACCTCCGAAGGGATGGGCACCTTTGTTCGCGACGACTAAGATGGGCAGGCCATGTAGCTCGGAATCTCGGATGAGAGAAAAAAAGACAACTATATTCAATCTTGGTTGGAAAGAGACCGTTGGGAAGACCGATACGTTGTTGGGAGGACAATATTAGAAGGGCTTTTCGTGAAGTGGGTGTTTGTGATAAAAACTGGCTTGTTCTTGCCCAGGTTAGAATCCTATAGCAAACGTTTGTTACTGAGGCGATGCGAGTTCCGTAAACCATAGAATAAGTATAAGTACGCGTAAGAGTGAGGTTTTTCTTTTCTGCCCAATCACTAGTCACCTCTGAATAATGTTCCAGCTTCCGGAACGAAAACTTGAATACGTTTCGCACGGAAATTTTTACTTATTGCGTGAGTGACAGCCTGACGGGTGACACGCTAAAATTTTGCACTTGTAAATTTCCTAGGTTTCCTGTTGGATTCACTACGCAGGTTCTAATTCTAGCAGAACAATGAGTAAGCCCTTGTTACAATATTTGTTGATTTTGATTGGAGGTGTTATTGACACACTGGGATAGAGCCCCTTCCCCCCCCCCCCTTCTGGTCGCCTCTCGAAAGGAAACACTGGATGTATGTAATCAAGCATCTTACTTGGCAAATTACTGGAATGTTTTAGTTTGCTATACTGAAATGTTTTCAAACATGAGATTATTTTAGGCCTTCTGGCATCTTTGGCATCATACACCTATGCAATTACGGGCATTCTAATTTCTCTGCTAAAATAAGCAATGTCAAAATCTAGGATAGTTCACTTGATACACATTCACATGTATTATTGGAGCAGTTTTCCAAAATTTCATCATTGCTTGTCATTTGTCCAGTATCTTCAAAAATATGGAAACTCTCACACACACTTGCACCGTAGGTAGTGGTACGAACTTACGAAGGCCACTGAACTATTTTATTTTACTATGTAGTAGTGAAACAAGTAGTCCTCCAGCATGGAGTTCGCCTTCCACTCCACATCACGCTCCAGCACAGAGGTCACCACCACCTCCACTCCAGCTATGATCTGCACCTCCACCTCCACTCCGCATCACCCTCAAGCACGGAGGTCACCACCACCTCCACTCCAGCTATGGTCTGCCCCCTCCACTCCACATCACCTTCCAGCTCTGATCTGGCCCTCCACCTCCACCTCCACATCATCCTCCAGGTTGGAGGGTGAGGGGAAATTATGTTGAGGGGTGACCTCCGGAGGGATGGACACCTTTGCCAGGGACCCATGACAGTACAGGGGATTCGAAAATTTTATTTGGAAACAAGTAAATAATCTAGAGCCAATGGCCAGGTGCATTGACAGTAGTAAGGACGTAAGTGACAATGTTTTGTATTGTAACAAAATTTAAAAAGCAATTGACGGATAAGACTTAAGAGTTTTTAACAATATATTCCTTTAATCTACAGTATAACCACTTTATTCATAAAACTGACATGTCAGTTTATTATGGCTTCGGTTGGTAATTGTACGAAGCGATCTATCACGCTGACAGCTCCGGTCACTGGTACGGGTGATAGGAAAAATGTACATCTCAGGACCACATTTGGAAAACACTGGTTTCAATTACATGTAGCGAAGAATGAGAATATAAAATTATAATTGTGGATCGTGTGGAAAATCTCTTAAATCAACGTACAAATTTGATACTTCATACGCAATTTTCCGTTTCTCAATCATTCTGTTGTTAGAGTTGTCAAACGTTTCCCACACGTTGACAGCGCACAAGCTGAAAAAAAAAAAAAAAAAAAAAAAAAAAAAAAAAAAACTACGTGCTAAAAGCTTATCCAAGAAATAAGCTTACCACAATGATTCAGCAATAAGATAAATATATTTTTTCACATTCACAAATTTATCATTTAAATTATGAAACAGTGCAACACTGCTAGTTTACTTGCATTTTCAAAACAATTAAATCTTAATCTTACCTAAAGCTGCTACTTTAGACGATATCATGAAGTCTTCATGTAGTGCTGTTCGAGTACACGTAGAACCCAATACCAGGACGAACAAGAGATACAAGAATGTCCTGCACAATAAAACAAACACAATAAACACATGTGTTGTGAAAAAGTAAATTAACAAAATATTGAAATAAAATAGAACTATAACTAAAAAAACATTATTACCAATCGGGGCTTAGATTTACAATATAAAAACTGAAGGCGGTATTTACTTTGGTTCTAGATCATGGTTTCTGACAATGAGGCAACTTAAAGGATTTATATAGTGGGCGAAGAAAGCAAGCTCAATTCTTTCTAATTAATTAATAATTTTATGAAATTCTTTTGAATCTTTCAGTCGATTTCAATTCAGATTTCCTATATTAACCACTGGAGCATCACTCACTCTCAACAGATAAAAGTTGTATTAAAATCGGTCGAAATAATTAATAGATATTAACAAAATTATTTAAATCAAATAAAAACTCACTTTCATCGTCCACTGTACAAATCCTTTAAGTTGCACCATTGTTACAAACACTGATCTGGACCGAAGTAAACAAGATTCTTCAGCAGCTCTTCCTGAATATACTTATCTGTCAAAGCTGATAGATTATACATACTAGAAAAGCAAAAATTCTTTGTTGAGAACACAAGAATGCATAGCCATAGGAATTAATTCAGAAATGTATTCGGTTTATACTTTGTGACGAGATTTAGGATATCTGAAAGCATGCGAACAAAACTTAATGCCTACCAAAAAATTTGTAGGTACAATTTAACCATGGAACTTTGGGAAAAGAAATATGTATATGTATTAGACGTCTAAATAACGCTATTCCGTTAGTCGCCACAAGTTAATCGCACAGTAAATTATTAGTGTGGGCAAATTAAACAAAAATAATGAAGATGGCGGAAAAAATTCATAGAGAGAAAAATTAGTAGAGATGTGTGGAATAGTGGTCCAATCAACATACTAAAAGTCCTGGGAAATCAGAGTGGAGCTTCAGCCACGATCTTGTAAAATGGCCGCCGCCAGTGCGGTCAAACGACTTTTTTTCGAAACGAAGTTGTGTGTTTTCAGTATGGTAGATTTTATTTTAGCTAAGGTAATAAAGACATAGTCAATTGACCTTAACAGACGTATGCGTTGTGCCCTCAGTTATTACAACATGTACACCTTTACACTACAAAGTTGTGAGGCAGCAGCAGCGTATGGAAAGGAACAACAATTTTAAGACATATAATTATTTATTGATTTTGAAAATGTTAGTACAAAAATTTGAAAACAGATAGTGAATAAGCATTCGTCTGTCAGCGTAAAAAGATAAATGCACCTGTCTCATTGATATATTCAAGTTACAACTCTCGTCTTTTTGTTATCGATGTATCGATACAGTCATCTTGGAAATCATGAGGGTCGTCCACATGCCCGAATTCTTCAGTACCCAGCAGCAGGTCATCATCTACATAATCCTTGTCTTTATGAACTGTTAATGCAGCCAGTGCCGAAGCAGTATCCACACAGGGCAGAAAACGAGATGCCCACTTTTCTGCAGCTGTAGCCTTTCTCGCAACCAGATTTGCAGTTTCAGAAAATGAGCTTCAACAGGCGATCAGGAGCTGGTGGCTTTTCGGTCATTACTGACACTAGATTGTCTCCAAGTAGCGGCCATCCCCATTCTGTTGCCGGCAGGTCATAGCCGAGCCATTGTTGCACTTGGTAATACACTTGCAAGGAATATTGGAGGAAAGCCGCACTTGATGGTGGTAAAGATTCCAGCTTTATTCTTCCATGGAGAAGTCTTTGCGATAGCTTTCATAAAGTTATGATGTCGAAGAGCATCCAGAGTGGGAACAGAATTCGGCGCCCCATACAAAACAAGCAGATACTTTTTTTTTCCAGCTGCAGCAATTTAAGATTTAGATTCGTTATGGGCTGCAAATACGCGTACACACTCCCGCAAATCTTTTCGGCTCTGTAAAGTTTTGAAAGATTTATTCTTTCCTTGCCGATAGAGTGATGAAGTGGTATCGCAACCGCGTGCATGAAAAGGAGATGTTCTATCATTTCACCTAGGCTGGACTGTAGTCTTTTAGTGCTGTGTACTTTGTTCTCAATTTTGACAGAGGTATGTTTCACGAATGAAATATCCACATGTTGAACTGCAAATGTCAGAAGGATAAGCAGCATCCTGTCAGACAACAAATACGTGCTCAAATCTGGAACGGGACAATTAAACAGAAGTCTTCACTATAAGCGTGTCTGCGTTAGCTGGTGCTGTCAGTACAGAGAATCCAGCTGTGGAAAGATGACGAGAAAGCTGGGCAATGAAGCGAACCTTGTTGCAATTGTTAGCGAGGTATTTTTCTTGAGGCGCCACCACTGTTGTTGAAGCTGTGAATATGACATCTGCTGATCGAATGGATTGCTATTGTTGTTTTTGTTCAATTTCTTTGGTGCTGTGCTGATTATAACCGTTAAATACACTAGCTGTTTGCCGCTCAACTTTCCTTGAGTTCTATATGTTGCTCACCCGATTTGTATTTCACATCACAAAAGTTTTCGAGACTTAGCAATTCCAGTTGTGGCTGGGATACTTGAAATCCATTTAGTCACAACACTGACACTCCGCGACCGTGAGACAGACCTCCAATACTCTTAATAGACCGCATGAGACATTGTTTCATTGTTCTATATTCAAGTCAGTCCACAAACCACTCCAAAACTTAGTTCTTCTGATGGTAAAATATCCACTATCACAGTATTTCCTGTACGCATTTGTGGACATTTTGCTTTGGAAATTACACATTTCCTGGAGGTACAAGTGGCATGACTTCGCATAATTTAAATGTTCTGCCGCGTGAAAGTAGAAAAGCATGCCATTAACATATTGAAGATGTAATGCCCAGTTTCCACTTCTTTCAGCATGTATGAATGCTCGCAAGAGTTGAACTTGACGAAAATACTGAATCCATACGTAGGCCGTTCGATTGTCCTTCTGTACTGAATCAAGAAACTGGATGAATCTTTTGCACAGCGTCATCAGGTGAGGTTCGTTTTCAATATCCTTGCCTGTTATGCCGACTCTTGAGTAGTTTGTCTTGAAGTTTGGTGATCGGTGAGTCCGAGTCCAACAGACTGAACTGGTTTTGCTCTTGAAAGATGTGAATGGATAATGCTAGTTGTGTCAGCAAATGAACCCGCACTGTTCGTGCATACGCTTTGCCACTCATCATACTTTGAACAGAATTAGGTGCATATGTAAGTTTCCACCTCTCATTGTGTAGGCGATTGCTCCCATGTATGACATTAGTAAATGAAACCCACCGAGGCGAACTATGACAGAACGCTGTTCTTTAGCGTTAGCAACAATATCACGCTTTGATGAATAAGGGCTGGTCAAACGTGATAAAGCATGTCTTTTGTCCTGAATTAGCGCATTCCTTGGGAGCAAACATAAGAGCGCTGTATATACAGTCAACATTAGTGGATTTCAAGGTGACAAATGGCAGGAGTACAACACGTTTTTTTTTAAACGACGATGAATAACTTGTCAGTAGCTCCACGAAACCATTCTAGTTTGGAGTTGCAGGATTTCCTAGCGAATGGCAGCACATCCACAACACGTCTACGTGACTTGGTAATGTCACCGGTTTTCCAGCATTCTGCACTTCTCTAGGTCTTTTACAGACATTGTATGTAGTCCGTAACCTGGTGAATGAAAAGATTTAAGTGTCGGAATAGCACCGATACGGCCCCATACCGCTGGAATGGTTTTTAATCGCTGGGTGGGACCAAGGGAGTCCATGCTCTCATCACGCATCTGATTCCACCCATGCAGTGAACAGTGCCATGGCCGTCGAGCGTGTGTGTATCGATATCAGCGTTATCAAAACAAATTGCTGAAACGACAGACCTGTAAGTTGCGGATGCTGCTGAATTATGATTGTGTTTCGTAGAGAGTGACTTCTTTGTATGAAGCGCAGAGACCCATGCTATGTAAGATGTCTGGAAGTTGTCGGGATGCAGTGTATGTGGCAGTAAACCGCGAGCGCAATTTGAACTTGTGACAGGAAGGATCGCGGTCCCGTTGCAGCTATTATCGCATGAGCAATCGCCACGGATTTTGTTGTAATTTCGTCAGAGCAACCTTTACGCTGTTTAAGGATTTCCTTAAGGAAAAGATTCAGAGTTTCAGGGATAACACTGGCGCATTCAGTTAAGAACTCGTTAAAATCAGGGTATTCGTCTGTTGGATACATTTCAGATCGAATTTCTTCTCGAACTATGGTAGCTGCTGTTTTCACTACTCTTAAACGCTCCTCTGTCATTCTTCGCCTTACCTTTGAAGCACACAACGCTGGGTTTCTTATTGCTGCTAGTTATAACACTATCATCTCCATATCTTTCTTTAAGCTTATTCTTCAATGTCTTTTCTGACACGGGCTCTTCGTTTGGAGAAAGATATTGAGAGTACTTCTCCAACAACTCATTCGCTGTGTACTGGCACTCATCATTTTCTTCGAGGAACTCGAACAGTTTCATGAAAGCCTGAGTGTGGATTTTGTTTGCTGATCTTCCTCGCTTTTCTGATGAGGAAACACTTGAGAAGAACTTTGCGAAACAGGACTGATGATATCTCCCTTCAGCTGCTACCAAATCGATTACATTTGCAAGTCTATCATACATATACTTCAGTGCCCCATTTGTCATGTCGTTTTGCAGCAGCTCGCAAAATGTTATCTTTAACTGAAATACATCTAACTTCAAACAGTTGGCTACGTCTATGAAGTGGCTTTTTCAATTCAGTAGCATTGCTACATACTTCTGCACAAAAACAATGGTTTTTGAAATAGAAATTCTTGCTTCTGCAAGATCGTAATGATTGCGTCTTTTGCGAAGGGTTGCATGCTGCTCAAATAGAATCTCTGGTATAAGTCTTTTGGCATGCGACGTGGATTTACACGGAGTACATCTCTCTCATCGCGATATCTTTACCATCCTTTCTTCTACTGCTAGTAATTAACGTTTTTAATCCTCTAGAAACTTGCACGGTATCACTTGCTGCAAGACGGTCTCCACAAAGAATACAGATCTCGGAGTACTCCATTTCTACTCAAGATAAAAATATTTTCTTTCTCCCAGTAAGATGGCTACCGGTGTAACGGAAAATGCCGCGTAAACACTGCTCGGAGAAATAACTTTTCATATACTTATTATTCACAGTTCGGATTTGCAAAAATAAAAATAAGGGCCCTGATAGACGTGCGCAATAAACAATCACTTAAAATTCAATCCGTGGATGCTTGTTTTCTCACTGTATACTCTTTTTATAATCCCTTCTATGGATCACTGCCGGCTCCATTGCCGTACCATTAGAAATGCATTGGAGAACAAATATGAAATTTCCTCTACTTGCAGATAGTTGACTTCTATGAAAATTGCACACGATCTGCTCAAGACTGTCCTTGTTAAAAATTAGACACGAATCCTCCGTCTGGGTTCTCATTTTCCACAAAATAATGAAATATTCCAGCCTCTTCACAATCACTATCAGGCTGACATCATCATCTTCGCACGTGTAAATGCAACGTGGCCAAGTCCAAAAATCTTCGCTTTCAGAGAAATCACCAAATTGTTCGGGCACTCACTACACGCACGGGCGTTGAAACAAACGTCCAGTGGTGGGATAGAAAGTTACTTCCACACAAATAAACTGAATAATGTAGCGGCACACGCAAATAAACCATATTGGGTAACCAGAGCGTTCGGGGTAAGGCCCTACCCGTCACAACTGGCGGCGGCCATTTTCCAAGACGACGGCACTCGGGTTTCCCAGGACTTTTAGTATATTGATTGCACCACTATTCCACACATCTCTACCAATTTTTATCTCTTTATGGATTTTTTCCCACCATTTTGTCTAATTTGCCTACATTATATATGCAGTTAGAATAGCAACAGTCAGCTTTCCAATCGAAAAAAATGTCACACAGGAAGCCAACCAAATTAAACACAAGTCCATTGGTAAAAAAGATTATGTTTGTCAACAGCGCGGAAGCTTTGGGATGCTTGTTTCCTACGAATACAGGGTAAAGCTATACTAATGTGCCTTTAAAGTCAGTGTACTTGGGTTATAACAGATTACTGATTTGAACAGATATAAAGTCTGTCGATTCAATGTCACTTGTCAGGACGTGACAATATTCAGATCACATAAAACCTCTAACCAAGAAATGCTATGTCCTTAAATCACAAATTTCGAACTGAAAGTACACGGAATATAAAAGTCATCCGGTGGATGACAAGTTTATAGTAGAGATTTAGTAGAGATGAAGCTAACATTTGCTACTGAATATGAAAAGTTAAAATGGAAATGTGTACAAACAAGATTGTATAGTCCTCCTCGAATCAAGTGTAAAATGAGGTGGGTCATTATAGAACTTCAGCCGACAGAAATTAAATGTGGAACAAGTTCAAAGTCTGTTTCTTGCCACGGAATTATTAGATGAACAACATTTGAGTTTCAAGAATTATACAATTTTAATCATCCAATACAGAAGGGTTTATAATAATTCATTCTTACCCCGCTCCTATAGCAGCTAATGTGCCATTTGGAATGTCTCTGGATGGATTCCTGAGATCACCGCTCATGTTAATTCCAGCCATTATTCCGGTGACGGTAGGAAAAAAGACACCAAATACCGTAAACCAGTTGGTTCCATCGCTGAAATCTGGAAATGTATTATTTGCAAGGTTTCCTGTCATCCAACCTTCAAATCCCGCCTCTATGAAAAGAGAAAAGGAAGAAACGCATATTGTTTATTTTTTTTCTCAATTAAAAAGACTTACCTACAAGTACTATAGGAGTTGAAGGGATGATTATTTTAATTATTATTTATATCCTTTAATACTTTATGGATATTCAGTAACTTATTTTCTGAAAACTTAAGTGTTGCTCTAAACTGCTTTGGGAATAACTGCCAATATTCCAAACTTATTAATAAAATCAAGAAATCACGAAATACAAATAAAGAATACAATCCTAATCTGAAAATCAATTATATTCACTTTAACACACAACAGCTAAAACAAACTAATAAATGTATTTCGTAGAATACAAAAATAAAAATCCTGAATTTCAACATTTCATCGACAGCATTTTTGAGATTTGTAACTTAGATAAATTAAAACAGGAAGAAAATGTTACTCGTTAAACTAAAAAATAATCCTGTTATTTTTCAGATACGAATGCTTCCTTTCTTGACAAACCTATTATAATTTCGATGTACAAGGCTCTCTCATTCCTAGGAAAGCATAAAATAGCGTTTAGAGATTCCAAAATAAACGTGAATAAAAGATTTTCACAATAAAAACATGTCGTGTGATTAATTACTGTAAAACCGGAATGCACTCCTTGTAGGAGGTTATTTCAGCAGCTCCTTATCATTTGTATAGATTTTTATGAAGCACTCAGGCAAACACATAACAATAAAGAAAAATCAAGTGAAAATAATGATCTCAATCTCACAAAAAGCGCAGGTAATCGAACTATATTACAAAACCTGCTGAAATAACTTGGTCAATAAATCCAACGACAGCATACAGGAATCTTCGTTCCTAAAATGCAACTCAGGACAGACAACCGCAATAGTCTTGAAATATGTTTCAGTCATTACACGTAAATTATGCTTATAAAGTATATACATACAGTTTTAGTTCTTGTATATAATACTGTTTTCTTTTATCAACTGTATGGAATCAAATTTATTTTATGGTAATCATTTTTAGTTTTAGCTTATTATTTATAACAATATATCCGGAGGAGGAGCAAGTCAAAGATTCATTCAAGGAGCTACAAAAGATTTTAGATAGCAGTAAATCGCATCATAAAATTGTAATGAGAGACTTCAATACAAGTAGGAACTAAGCGGAGCAGTGACACTGAAGTGGGAAACTTTGAATTTGACAAAAGAAACAAGAGAAGAGAGATGCTAGTCGAATTTTCAGAAGCCAACAGACTGTTCATTTCCAATATATTTTCTAAGAAGAAGCCTCAGAGAAAGTGAGCATGGAAAGGCCCAAATGGAGACGAAATAGATTATGTTGTATCGAATAATAGGGAAAACGATCAAGATGTGTTTCCATTGAACACTTTCAAAATCTCGAGTTATCATAGGATGCTTAAAATGAATACAAGTATTGAAAGGAAGAAACTAATCAGAGAAAAGCTTAGTTTTAGATTTAGAAAATCTAGCAAAAAACAGACAGACAATAGAGATACAACCACCAACAGATTAAGCACCATGGAAGAGTTCGATCAAGCAGATGACAATAGCAGAAATAAAGTAATGACTAAGAAAATAGAGAGAGAGAGGCATCAAAAAGAAGAGTAAAATCTCAGAAAAAAACTAAACTTTAGATTCAGAAATAAAGGGAAATGAAACAAGAGGAAAACAGCATAAAGAGGTTGGACTGAATACATAGAACTCAATAAAACCTTAAGGGAGTATATACAAAAATACAATGAAAATCTTATTAGGAATATAGTCGAGGAAAGCAAGACCCTGAAGAAACTCAACCATCACCTCATGATAGGGAAGAAAAAACAACAAATAATGACAGTTAAGAGCACCATAACCAGAAATAAGTATGAAATTATATATATATACACAGGTGTATATATTTTAATTGTGTGTGTTGATAGATTAGGATAGTACATCAGATTATTAGGGAAAAGTATCAATCTATTCAGGCCCTCAGTAAACAAGTATATCATGCTAGATGTGCCCTTCTACATAAATTGCCCAACATTATTAGGGACAGAATAGAAGCTCGCACACACTACCGTATAGCATTACACTGTAAACCGAAAAAGAAACGACTCATCAGTAAGTTGCACCGGTTAGGAGGTATTTGGATTAACTCCACAAACAAAGATGATCATCTAAAGATTGAAAATCTAGTTGAAAATCTCTCAACGATACCGGTACCACCAGACTTTTGTCCACTTCACTCGAGGGCTACGATACGCTATAAACCCGAAATCACCACCCACGTTGGATTAAATTTGCTCTGTAGAAAAAGCAGCTCTTCTGATCACGAATGAACAGCAACAACAGTTCAGAAACAATTGCATGTACAGCCTACGCAATTCTTTACATAACGCACACCGGTACAAGGGTAATAATAATAATAGTTCCTTTCTTAACAGGCTTCTTACCAGATTTAAGAAATGGCTTAGCACCAACAAATTTTGGCTCATTAAGGCAGATACAGGAAACAAGTACGTAGTAGTGACACAACAACATTATCGAGCTGGTATTTTAAATAAAATAACCGGTACTAATTATTCTACACTGGACAGAAATCCCATTTCACAAATAGAAGCAAAAGCAAAACTCCTTATTAAGAATTCTCCATTACTAGACCCGCCCCCACAAAAGGATTTAACAGTTGCGGCACCGTCCATTCCGATTGTATATGGTCAGCCAAAGATCCACAAAAAAGAGGTACCATATCACATCATTATTTCGGGTAGAAACCATCCCACTTTCAGGTTAGCTAAATGGTTGCGAAACAATTGAGTACATACAAAAAGAAATTTCTATATACTGTCACCAACACATTAGAAGTAAAACAACAGGTGGTATCACACATTAATGCAGATTCCATTAAAATGGCCTCCATAGATGTAGTTTACATGTACACATCAATTCCGATTGAGTTAGCCCTTCAGTGCACGGAAACTTTGTTAAGGAAGTAACACAACACTGAAATCGAAGTTCAGGAAATTATAAAATTATTGGAATTCTGTCTATCTAATAATGTCTTCCAGTTTGAAGATACATACTACATACAGAAGAATGGATTAGGTATGGGCAATCCATTATCCCCAATACTGGCAGACATAGTCATGAACCACTTTGAAACTCATATATTAAAGCACTCCGAAGCTAGACAAGTTAGGTACTACAGGTTTGTTGATTCTTTGCTTCTGTATACTGACACCAAACAATTTGACTATGTTTTCCAACAGTTAAATCGAATACACCCTAACCTAAAATTCACCAAAGAATTAGAAGAGAATAACAGTATTAATATTTTTAGATATTAGCATATACAGACATAACAACAGGTTCTAAACTAAAGTATACCGCAGGGGACCAATATATACATGCTAAGTCGTTCCATTCTAAACAAATAAAACAACGTTTGGTTCAATTTCTTCTTGCGAGCATACAATCTGTGCACCAACCAATATGACCTAGAAAATGAAATCCAGCAAGTGATCAATGTAGGCCAAAGAAACGGATATCACAAAGCAGAACTCCTCGAATGGAACAAACAGGCAAAATTACGCTTTACACAAATAAAACAACAGGTTAGAGACAAAAAAAAAAAAAAAACACAGAACCACAAATGGGTTAGTTTACCTTCTTACCCAACACTAACCAACAGATTAAAGAAAATATGCAAGGAAAACAACCTTAAGCCAATATACAAGGAAAACAAGCTTAAGCCAATATCGGTCCCACCCATTACCATGGAGAAACATTTTACGTCATTTAAACGTTATTTTGTACCTAAGAACGAAGGTACAGGGGTATATGCCGTTACATGTGAATGTCAGGAACAATATGTAGGCCAAAATAAACGCAGTTTCGGTTAGGGTAAATGAACACGTCCGAGATGCCAAACACCCACACCCCACTTCAGGCTTATCCCAGCACCTAAAAGCACACAACACAGCATTACGGATGTCTCCACTGTACATAAAACAAATTCGGCTACTGAAAGAAACATACGAAAGTGCATATATTCTTCAGTGTAAACCAAAATTAAACCTAGATACAGGACCAATGGACAACAGCTGGATACCAATACTTAAACACTTGATTGCCACAGATAACATTTTATTTATTCGTCACATACAGTAACATCACTCAGGAGGGTTAGATGTTGTTGTTTTTGTTGTTGATTGTTTATTTATATTTCATCTTCATACAAATGCGAGCACGGAAGTGACGTCACAATCTGCCAAACATTGTCTCTATACTCTGTCAAGTACTTTAAACGAGCAGTACAGCATTCACACCTAACTCTTCACCACATAACCTATCCTTTTAATTTTTTCCCATCGTTTGAATATGCGAGCGCACAGACTTGCGAAATATTTCACGATTTTAGTTATTTTAAGTGTTTACTAAACGAGAGAATTAGCTGTAAACCAACAGGTAAGAAAATATTTTAAATAGCTCTAAATTCACAACTGTGCCGTGGAGGTGAAATGATGCCAAAAGAAGATTAAAGGGTAGCCAATAATAATAATAAAAATAAAAACAGTGACCCGAATACCGAACTGAAATCGAATACGAATCCGAAAACCGTGCATAAACAAAAAATAAAGAATAAACGAAAGTGTGAGTGCGTGAGTGTGCTTGTGATAGTGTTGGAACACCGGCACTTTCTAATCGAGTGCCTGCTGTAGGAATACCTGCAGCAATGGACGTCGAACTACTTCTGTCTATTTCTTTTGTGTGGTGATGGTATATTACAGTGGACATATAATAATGGATACAACTAGTGGACAGTGAGGAACATTAACTATAGAAATAAGATGCAGTCGTCAAAGAATTCCGGACAACGTCGCATGCGGTGATGAACACCATATTGTGTTTAAGTGTTTAGTGTGGATATGTGCGAAAGTGTGGAAAGGCCTAAGCAGGAACAAGATTAAAACTCCAACTCAAAGCGGACACCGTGAAGCAACTGGAGAACAAACTAAACTAATTAGCTTTTATTTCTTTTCAGTTGTACCTGCTTCACAACGAGAGTCAACTGTCTTGTGTTATCCTGTAGTGTCTGTAACGTTGTGTGTGTTAAATGTTGTATGTTTTTTATAAATAAAGTAATTAAATTCCTATTTGCAAATTCCCTCCCAGTCATGTTCCAACATGAAGGAACAAAGGCCAGGATTACATTCTGGACGCCTGCCCAAAGTTAGTCCCGCACCACCTCACGTCAAAGTACGAGAGGAACACAAGAGATTCTCGGAATGCCGGAACACCGGTCATCCGAAAATCTTTAGGAACAGCCTGTCCCAAACTAAGGAGGGCGAACAGCTGCCCGTGACGTGCGACCCTGTAAGTGCGCAACTTAGTTTGTTGCTAAGAAGGCAAAGAGACAGAGGTGGAAGGTGGGTAAAAGAAAAAAAGTTCGAAAACAGGAGTTCAAATGAATTTAAGTAAAATCAAAAGTAATGTACGAACATGTTTCACAAAAAGAAAAAGAAATGAAGATTCACGGAGAGACAATCGGATAGCTGATGAGTATGTTTACCTAGGACAATTTAAAAATATCGACTAAATAGAAATAAATAGAAGATGTAAAATGGTATGGAGCTCGTTTGGAAGAATACAATTTATTTTCGAAAGCGTAAGAAAGTGTTTCTAGCGTAAAGTCTAATAAATGCGTCTTAACTGTAGTCATGTACGGCTGTGAAACGTGGGCATTGAATGCGAAAACGACTCAAAGATTAAGAGTTGCACAAAGAGCAGTGAACAGGTGCACGCTAGGAATAATTAGGAGAGTTGGAAATAAGTAGCAAGACAAATGAATATATTCGCTGACAGACAAACGTAGAAGATTTAATCCAGACTGCAAAGATGATGAAGTGGAGATGGGCCGGTCACATAGCTAGGCGAACAAATGAAAGATGGGCGACAAATGTTCTATATTGGATTTACAGAGAAGAAAACGACCTAGATGATGCCCTCATCCAAGATACGTACATGAAATCAAGCGATTTTCAGGAGCTACATGGACGAGGATAGCAGCTGACGAGATCCGTGGAAAAGAATGGGGGAGACCTTCATCCAGCAAAGGATAAAAATTGCTGAATATGATGAAATAACAATATCATCTTACTTGTTAATTGTACTGTACGTTATTGTGTTCTTATGTACTTCATTGTATCATCTTATTGTATCTAACAACATTTTATTCCTTCCAATTAAAGTATAATATTGGCATTCCATAACACAGTCTTTCTTACGTTTCGCGCTGGAACAAAGTAAGATCTAATGTAATCTTTGTTGGTAAAAACGAGCAGAAATTCCGTTTAGTTATCGAATTACCAACCTCACTTTTGAATTAAAACAACTCCAGCAAAACAGAATCACGTTGTTCCCTTCTACTAATTGGCTATTCTGAACTTATATACTTAATTGAAAAGCATTTGCCACCTATAACCTAAGTATATGTGTGTGTGGAAACTTGAATTGAGATGAAACTCATTCCTTGAGACAATTTTTTTATTTTTATTTATTTATTTTTTAAGGTATGGAAGTCCAAAGACCTTTAATATCGGCTACCGTCTCAGTTACGGAATAACGATAATTTCTCATAATTTAGTTTGAAGCACATATCTCCTTGTAAACTTTATTTGTACGAAGATGATAACAATACAGTAAATATGCGTGTTGTTTCTCATTAGCTACTCTAAGAAATGAATATAAGAAGCCTCAATGACAGAGAAATGCAGTATGAACAAGAAAATGGAGGAGGGTTGTGAATGTATTATTCTGTTACCTCTACGCTAGAGATTTTAAGCAACTTCGTCCGAAATCGTTTTGTTTCAACAATTGATCTTTCAAATTTGTCTTTCTCCTTCCAAACAACTGAAATGATGTTTAAGAACTAGCTGACGTGTAAAATATATCAAGTTTTGATGTAATTACGACTTGGTAATCCCTCAAGAGCTTATCTCAATATATGAAATTCTTCTCAGATAAAGGAAACATATTGTTATCCACAAAAATTATCAAGTAATTGATTAGTACTAATTTTAAACACAGATAATTAACTAAAAATTTAATGATCTGCCTATATCAACATATGGAACTTCTGTGACTGTCTTCAACTCGCTCGTGAATTATAACTTCCTCAAAGCACTCGTACATTTTTTGTTTCATTTAGGTTTTAAATAGAATGAACGGAAACAAACATTACTTTCACGACAGCTTCACGCAGTTATCAGGGCTGGATGAGACAAAATTACGATAAAAGTAAGTCAATTAATTAATGGCTTCTCTATTTAAAATAGGTCACAAGAAAAAACCTTCTCCAGGAACTGTTCGCTGTTTAGAGTATTAAAAAAGTATTTATTCCCGTTATGAGGAAAAGAACTATAAAAACTGAGTCAGGATGATTACCTGAGCAAAATTAATGCCTTCGACTTAATGCCTCCGATAAGGAGGATAAGATTTGCAGGCAACGTCTTTCTCCCATACACTAAGCCCGGGTAGATAGATAGATAGATATTTTAAGGTAAAATCGAAACCTATATTTTAAAACAAACCTACCTGGTTTGGTGTGCACGAAACTTCCAACAGCAAAATCAAGGCCAGCCAAGAGAAGGATGAGTAGCAAAAGAAACTGAATTTTCACCACCCACTTCACTCCAGCAACATTAATCACTCCCAGTAACAGAACAGCAGCAGCTGCAATGCCTCGTTCCGTCCAAATTGCTGTAGAGCTGTTTTCACCAGTTAGCTCTAGCCCCACTAGTCGGGCCATGGATTCTCCAAAACCAGTAACATACAACGCGCAACCCACAGCCTGTAAAGTACGAAATGTTAATGAAATGTATGAGGAAAAACACTGAATTGCTCCAACTATTCTCAAATAAATACCTCAATATTCCATATACCTCCCAAGAAAATATGTCATTTGATAACGATAGATGTTAACGAAACCAAGGTTATTCGGAAGTACACAAGAGTTATGAAATTAACAAAAATTAACATGCCAGAAAGGATACTGAATGTCAGGGACAAGGAGCAAACGTGACAAATACCCACAATGGGCAAAATGGTGTCAGGTGGGTGGCGCTAAGGTTCGATTCACACAGGAGGTTCTCTTTGTAAAATCAGTTTGAAATTGTGGTAAGTATGAAATTGAACATTCTTTTATTTATTTATTTACGAATAAGTTTCAAATACGCATATGGCGGCCATTTTACATTGGAAGTTAACAAAAATAGGCAACATTAACAAAAATATAAATAATAAAATAAACGACGACCTCAAGATGGCAAGTATTTTCAAATACAACTTGTTTATCTGAGCCCTAATTAATGTGCTCTCACTAACTTGTCAGAGGCGAAAATATCAAATGTCTATGGGGTACAGTCATACTTTGGAATCGCTCTGTTTATAAGTGACTTTTGAACCAAATTGTTTCTAGGCGTGTTGGCATAGAAGAGTGCTACATTTCATGTTGGTCGGATACGCGAAAGTTTATTGCGAAAATAGGGTTTCGCATTAAATATAGCCATTAACAATTTTGCGTAAGAAAAGGAGATCACCAATGGCGCAACGAGCTCGGGGTCAGTTTGATATTCAATATTTTCATTATGTCTTCATCGGAGAACGCGTTTAATTCAGGTAATCTCACTCGAACTGTAGCAACAGACATTTCTATTGAAGCTAAGTAGTAAGATGCGTGAACAATATATAGGCGTGTAGTATTTAGTACTAGGTGAAACAGGACTTTAAAATGACCTAAGTGCAAACTGCTTGCGAATCTTCGTGACCCAGTTTCCTCATAGCACTTCGAGTAATTTGAGTAATATTTTCAGAAAAAGGTGAGCTTGCCGTTAAGAGCACCACCAAGGTCTCTGAAAGAAGAAACAGTGTTTGAATTTATATCTGTAATGGTATGAGTGATGAACTGTCTTGCTTTTCACGGAAGAGAAACAGGTACATATTTTTAAGGATATAGCTTAAAATTCCAGACATCGGTACCACGTAATGCATGTAGATCTTGAAGGCTTAAGGCGCCATGAAGTGTGGAGATTTTGTCTGTAAAGTTTTACAGTGGTCGTATAGGAGAATATTATATGAGGAATCTGTAGAAAGAGTATAGGTCATCGATATACAATAAAAATAATCGTGATCCTAAAACTCTACGGGGAACTCTAGAGAGAACGGTAATAAAGCTCGAAGATGATCCAGAAACTATTACACGTTGCTGCCTACTTTGAAGGAAGTTCTCTAAAAGTTGAAGTAGTAAGCAGTATATATTAAACTTAGTTGATAATTTATAGATTATATATGGACGGGTAATGGAATCAAAAGCCTTAGACAGGTCGAAATATACGAAATCTATTTGCGAATTATTATAGATGCATTGGATGGAATCAGTGAGTCGAACAGTGAGTAGAATATTAATCAAGCAAGATTTGCCAGGTGAGAAAAACCTATTGGGCAGGATTCACGTACGAGACAGAAAAATTCTACATAGCTTTCATTATTTTCCTAGATATTAGTGACAGAGGTGATGTAAAAAAATTGGCCTCTATGAAGACACTCATGTGTCCTTATTTATGCATAGGAGTAATATTAGCTTTCTTCCAGAGTGTTCGTAAAGTTTCTTCTCGAAAGTAACGGTTTAGTACGCATGTAAATCAGTTGCTAGAGAGAGCTAGCTGCAATAAAAAGAAATATTGTGTTTAAGTTGCCAGGGCTAACGATCTGCGTTGTGGCAAAGGTAAAAGAAACGACAGAACTTTATCAAGAGTAGATTTGATTGAAGACAGAGTATGTCAGAGCAAACATGATGTAGGTAGGGAGGTATACGGAAAGGAACGGAGTGAAGTTGCTTGAGAAGTACTTGTTGAAAAGATTAGCCTTATTATCACCAGAGAGTATCAAGCCGGATTTCAATTAGAATGCAAAAACTTTCCCTTGTTTTACTGACTAGTGATCAGAAGCGTTTGGAGCTTGTTTTGGTCTTTGTTGTGACTTTTTACGTATTCTTAGCATTTACTTTTAGTAGGTCCCTTGATAGCAAAGCTATAAGCTAAAGGGACCTTTTAATCCCGCTCATTCTGTTCGTCTGTCCGTGTCCAGAAATTAAATCTCGGGAACTTCAAGGTAGAGAAATGCTTGAGGTTATGAGTCCTGGGCCCTATAGGGCAGGAAAGCAAACAATGGTGAAAAGTGTCAAAAGTTCCGGAACGGTTAAATATGTCAGTTAGAATCTTTAATTGAAAGAGACAAATGTTTCACAAAATCAACAGTCATCTGATAGGCGGGTCTCTCAAAAATATTACCACTTCTCTGATTTTCTTGTAATTTCGTAGAACATATCGAAAATGGAGCAAAATACTTGAGCTGCTTCTCTTTCTTGTTATTCATATAATGATTGTTTATCACTCAAACTTTTCCTATGGTGGAAGCACCATCCATTTACTCCTTGCCTGTTGTTCCACAGTATTGACGCAGTGTCCGATTTGTTATAAATTACAAAGGGGAATCCTAAAACTAGTGCATGACTACAAGTTTCAACATACTACCTTTTTGGTGAAAATAGAGATTTTATCCCTGATTGGGGTGATACTCCAAATCAATAACCTGTGATGAAATTCTCATGCACCAGGGAAATTCACCGGTATTCCCACCGGTAAATCGAACATCGTATGGGGCCACGGCGCCTCCGTTGGTAGAGCACTCACCTCTGGTGCTAGGGGTCGTCGAATCGATCCCTGCTCATGCCATGTGGGCTTCGTGGTGGACAAAAACCGTGTGCGTGGGTTTTCTCAGGGTGCTCCCGTTTCCTCCAACTTTCTTCATTCCACCAATTCATCGCATCATTATCCGTACAACCTGAGCCACAGTTGCCTAAAGGCCTTCAAATAAATTCAAGTTTGAAAATTCAGATTCGAGCACTGTATTGGTGTATATGGAAATTCGTACGATTTGGTACAAAACCAATAATAAAAATCGCTTATTTTATTGTTTCTAAAAATATTTAGAATTTGTTAGTATTGTCAAGCGGAGCAAATGACTATCGAATAGTATTTTATATAAATAATGGATTAGGAATTATGAAATGTGATTAAAAGTAGTAGATGGTTAAATGTACATTCTACTATCGTGATATAGATGTACTTCATAAATGAACCTCCACGCAGAAAAAAAGCATTCTAACAGAGATATTTAGCATTTCCGGAACTTTTAGCTCTTGTCATCAATCTACCATCTTTGAATCTACCTTCCGGCCCTGTAGGGCCCAGGACTCACATCCTACAGTTTTTAGCAGGACATATTTTGATTTTTCCGTAGATACAGAATCTGCGATAAAAGATGGGATTCCAGTTTAAAAAATCAAAGTCGGGCCCCGCACATTTTGATGGGCTAGCTCATCCGATAACTCTGTTGCTTCTCTAACTTTTGTCGCTTTCAAGTTTTCAAAAAACGCATTCTAGCCAAAATATTTAGCAGTTCTGGAATTTTGACAAGCACTGTATAAGAGACCACGTCCAAACTTTACCCTTTTATTCAAAGACCTTGCACTTCAAAATGGCAGCTAATATTTTGTTAATCTCTTTGTGGCTCGCCTACCTGTGTACGAAATTTGAAGCAGGGTTTCGGAGTGATCTGAGTGCCCCTTCCCTTGTTAGAAAGATTTTATAGAGGCAACTTAAATTATTCAAATACTTCCCTTCCTTTAAGAATGATATACGTTTCTGCTTTTGCGTTATTTTTTTCGGCCTGCTCTACAGAACCTAACCTTCCATCTATGACTCAAAGAGGTAAAATGATTTCGAAGGATCATTTTGCCTCATGGTGTTTCCAAAATGATCCCTTGCGATTTTTTTTTATAAATTCTCAAATATCTCCTTAAATACTATCGATATTACTTTCATTATTTATTCTGGGAAAGCCGAGGTCCGGTACAATGTAATACCCTTCCCACATTCAACACCATCGCTGTAAAAGGCCATTAAAGTTAGAGGGATCATTTTGAGCCCCCTTCGTCTATGTACTAGTATATAATATTTCTAAATAATTGCTACAGGGATAAAAGGAACACTAACCTGACCAAAGCAATATAATAAACCAAGTGCGCCGCCGAATCTTGATCCGAGAACATGCGACAGTAAAAAGTAAACTCCTCCGCTTTCCACCCGGCATCTCTCGCAAATACCAACAGCAGAGAGGACAGATATTAAAACCACAAACACTGAAAGAAAAATGAAAAATATAATATAACAGCACTATGAGATGATGAGGTTGTAACGTAATGCATTACCAAACTTGGATTGATGACAGTGCATCAAAAAAATAAGAAGAAAAAAAAATATTGTCACGGCGTAGAAATTCTGCTTTACAGCTTCATATTTCCAAGTTATGAGGAATGCTGCCGTCAAAGACTTCAAAACCTACTCTACCCAAATCTGTATATTTCAAAATTGTGCAAGGGATTCCTCATAGAAAATACGGGATTCCCAGAAAATTTCTTTTTAAAAAGGCAGATCAAAATGAGCATGAATAAGACAACTTGCCGTATGTGTGAAAATGATCACAACCATCCAGTGACATTCTCTCTTATCGATAACAAATAAATAAGATCTTCGTCTAAGATCTATGAGATGGAACTATACATAAAAAAAATCGTCCGGACTATGGAATCTGATATATCGACTTGACCAAACGCATTATTGTTACCTGTTGGAAAATCATGCTCATTTCGACCCAAATTTACTTCAGAGAACGTCTGGGAATTCCTTTACTACCTTTGTAGAAACCCTGATGCATCCACTGCGCAATCTTGGAATATAGAGCAGACTTGAAATCTCTGACAGTAGCATGCCGTATTAGTTCTACTGTAAGTGGTATTGGAAATATGATCAGGCTCGAAAATTGAACCTGAACAAATTAGCACAAGATTTTTTTTTTTTTTTTTTTTTTTGTGCTTCCATCAAAAAACGGGGAGAACTCTTTTAATCTGAAGTTGTTTAGCCGAAGTGCAACTACTTTGTATTACTCAAGTTCCGTCGTAATGTAATTAAGAGCACAATAAATACGATCAATTGACGTTAACGATAACATCAATAGCATTGAATTAACATTTTAGAAAAGGAAATTTTATTTTAACGAGTAGCGGAGCATAATGTACAATATTTTAGAAGAGAAAATGTTTTAACGGAGTGGGGGCGCACAACTGAATGTTACGGGGGGAGCAATCTAACGATTACGCTATGGATGCAATAGTTCGTGAAATCAACCGATTACCTGTTTTATTTAATTATTTGTTCAACAGTCTCTGTTTCGTCTTTAAAAATGGTCTATTGTTCAATCATTCCCTTTCACGTTTCAATAAGAGATAAGTTATCAGGATTAAACCTCTAAACTCTGCTTGCTCGTCACCAATTTACGATAAGATTAAATTCTGTTGCAAGGTTTGAAAGAAGACATGTTATGATAGCTTGTGAATATCAGCAATTCATCTCACAAAGAACAGAAAATACGTGTGCTTCAACATGAGTTTTAAATTATTCACATGTCGCGAATATTATTCATGACCCACGTCATATGAATAACTAACTACATGAATCCGATACCTTAAAACACCTACTCATATTAGTATTTTTCTGTTAAAACTATTAGCATTTCAGTCATGGTAGGGAAGATCCCTCACTCTCATTAGATTACTGATTACCGGAATGGTACTTTCAATTACAGTCAGATCCTCTACTTTCTCGTTAAGCGCACAAGAGTTGTTTGGAACTCTCGACAAAACAATCAATCCCCTTATGTTGTTCGTATTTTGGCCTGAGCTAAAGATGCCTTAAGTTCAAAATGTATTGTTCATATCTGTATCTTCGGAATACATTATCAGACGACCGAGTATACATAAACGAACTCCATACTAACAATTATTTCCCTTGCTGCTTCTTGTTAATAATAATTCTCATCATTTATTGTTTCATGCTTTCTAGTAAACACGTAAAACTGACAAAATAGTAGGTCTAACATGTGTGTGAATCTTTCTTTGAACTTTGCTCTTTCCCCCATAATCTGTAAAGAACTAAGGAAAACGAACACCAACTCTACTAAGCAGCTGCCCCTATCAATGACCATTTTCTTTTTGGAACCGATTAAAGGTAATAAGGTTAGGAAATTTTTAATCCCTATTCAAAGGTCACCATTCACCCTAGCCAAGGGCAGGTAGGAGAACGCCGGCACACCACTTTGAAGCTGCCTTTAAATTCAACTGAATTTAATAACTTTATTCAGTACTACATCTGCAGTTCCTAAAAATTGCGGTAAATTGCATCATGCAGATACTTGTTCTCAGAAAACACTGAATCATATTAGGAGAATGGAAGTAATGGAGACAGAACACGCCTTTGCAATATAACTAAGATCCAGGTTTTTTTTTTTTTTTTTTTTTTTTTTTTTTTTTTAACCGAAAAAAAGTTGTTCTGGTTTATTTTACTTTAATCCTCGCTTCCTTTCCATAATCC
>JAGDQP010004880.1:0-82114 GCA_022664845.1 Lepisma saccharinum | reverse complement strand
CCTTAATGATCAACAATGGAAAAGAATGAAATCAGTTGTAGGGAGGTTTTAGGTCCCTTGATAGCAAAAGCAAAAATAATTGACTTTATATCCTGATTCTGTCTGTCTGTCCGTCACAAGAAATTATATCTCAGGAACCAGAAAATGTAGGAACTTGATTGAGGTGTCATTCGAAAGTTCTCTTAAATGTATTACGAATGGCTGTCTTACTTTTTCGTTTCGATAAACCACAGAAGGTGAAATGGAGTGAAAGTGCAACTCAGACTATCATATCTCAAGAACCAGAAGATAGGAACTTGTTTGAGGTGTCATTCGAAAGATATCGTCAATTCATTAGGAATGGCTTCTTTATTTTATTGATTCGACACACCCCAGAGGGTGTAACGGGAGTGGGAGTGAAAATTAAAGAAACGCTATACAATTCCATATGCGGCCTTTAAGTTCCACCAAGTTCTGCCCATATGTTTTTGGGGCAAATGTCCAGATCGAAAACGTATTGCATCTCAGTTGTAGAACAACCTTGTGTGTCCTCCCGTCCCTAAACACCATAGTTGTTAGTGTTGCCAATCTATTTTATAAGAAGGAATGCCTGTGTGTCTGAGATGCTATCAAGCGACCGAAGCCCTCGCGATTGTTAATAGGATCGCAGCGCTAACTTGTTTTACTTAAAAAATTGATTTGCTCAATGGCATGCTGTGACATTTTTCGGTGAAATAATATTAGCATGATAGAAACAGAACTGGGTGTGAATTTAAAAATTAGGAATGAGAGACGATAATACATTTGTTTGTAAGTTATTTATTGAAAATGACGAACTGAGATACTATATTGCCTTGAAACGTAATTAGTAACTACATTATGCTGTTCATGTTTCATAATTTTCTTCTAACTTCTTATATAAACAGTCAGTACGTTTACTGTACGTTCGCTTAGTTTACCAAGCGTCGAGTGAATTGCCAGTGATACGACCTTGTATTCGGAACCGATTTACCTTCCAAGGGACGGTTATAAAAAGGTTAATTTGTGTTTCTGGTGGACATGTATCCAACAATAACAATTTTCTCAGTCTAGAGGAAGCCGAGATTCCGGCATGAGTTTCATTTTGGGAGGGTGTAAGTAACGTTTTACTGCGTTCTATTGATTCTTAGCAGTAAAAAATTAAAGTTGCGTGAGTGCTCGAGAATTTGGAGGGGTCACACCCTTCCGTTGGGAACGGGGGTCTGGCAGAATCACTTACAGGTTATTAAGAACAACAGTACCGCGTTGAGTAAACTTACACTTACGGACATATTTATGGTATCGGTCCAGGGGTACAAACGCCCTCTATTCAGAATTTTAAGCAGAATTAGAATACTTTTAGCCGTAATTTTGCATGTTTTATACACATTTTATATATGTGTATTTTATATCCATACCCAGGGTGCGAAATCATGGAGGAGATGGGACATTTCCTTCCCTCAAAAGATATTAAACACTTTAGAGCTTAACGCAGGTTCTAATTTAATGTATTCCACTAAGAAAATACACCTCCCCCACATAAGTTGGGAAGATCCTGCACCCTGCCCAGTGCCCATACATATCTTGGATACCTCCAGGAAACCTGTTGATCCTTGCCAGCACCAATTTCAACATACTTACTTCTTAGGAATCTGCAATGATCTGAACGATCCGAATTCACTAAATTGATTTGGAACTATTCAAAATCTGTTCTTTCTTCTTACATAACTAACAACGTTAGATAAAATTATGGCAGTTTACGTTAGAAATAGTAGAACTTATTGCTTATACGTTAGAAATAGTAAAATAAACTCCAACTAAACCGTCCCGGGTGAAAGTTATTATTTAAGGAGTCGTTGAATGGGTAAATTCAAAATGTATGAATAATCATCCTTTGCACTCAGCGATTCTTCCAAAAATCTCAGTTTCGGGGGTGTAAGTAGAGTTTTGCAGGTTCTCAATAGATTTGTAGCTTTATTTTTATATTACTTTTATTAATTTGTTTATTTTTATTTATTTTTGTTGTTGTTGGGGAAGGGTGCTCTAGAATTTGGGGATGACACCACCACTGAAAGCGTCTGACAGAATCCAGGTTGCACTGCTTTGAGTAACTTCTAGTACTTCCTGGAGGAGACGATAATGAGTATTATGCTGTTTAGGTCAAACAGAGTCTCATACATTAGAAAAATGCTAAGTGCAAAGATAATTCTTACGCGTTGTTACAAAAGTTCTGAACTGCAAATCATCGCTTAATTTTCGATACAAAGTAATTACGTATGTAAGGATTTTATCACGGTTTCGAAAATGATCAGAGTTTCGGGGTTGAAAATTGACATTTTGCGTTTTATAGATTGCTTTCTGAAGTTTTAAAACTTTTTCCAGGCATATTATTTTCGCATCAACAGGCGTGCAGCACACAGCCCCGTGGCAACTAGGAATGTCCCGGATTTCCGATAGGTAATAGGGAGGTACGCGAATTCGAGCCCGCTCCCGGCTACCCTCACTGAGGGGTTACAGAGTTTTCATCAGACTCACAATATGAACACCAGGGTGGTACTTCAGTGCACTAGATTCTACCTTCCCCATCCCTGCACCGGAAAAATGAACGTCGAGGGATATCATCTCTTGGACGTAACTGAGTTGTGACAAAATTGTCTATTCAGTCCAAAAAAAGGAAATTGGAAAGGAATCCAGATTATGGTAAGAACAGAACAGAGTAACCTATCCTACATCTCCTAATTTAGTTTAACAGAACCAACTGTAAATAATTTCAGCTAATCTAAAGCAGAGGATGTGTAGCAAATCAAAAAATCAAGAAATTGAATGAAGAATTCGCGGGCATGAAAGGCATGCTTACTCTAATACGGAATACAGCTTTTTTTTTAAAAAAAAAAATGGATGTAGAAAAATTCAACGATGTATCTGCATGGGTTGTCTTGATGAGTACGTTTCCACGAACTAAGCTGAAGCGTTTTAATTCTGTTACAAAACATTACATTTCTTCTGCTACAAATGCTGAACCTAGATCTCCCAGTTGCCTGCCTAGTGCTCTACAATTAAGCTACTACGGCCACGACCAAGTTCTGTGTACCTGAGTATTCCTTTTGCTTCAGCTGGGTGGAAAGTAAAGACAATCGACTACAAGTGGAGACTTTTAATTCAAAAATCTTTAATGAAGAAAGCCTTCCCGGAATTGTGTAACAGGAAAGAATTAGACGCTAGTTTCCTTCACATAAAGACCTCGTTGACTTACTTGTAGATCACTCGTCCGGAATCGGGGATCCTGCTTTCATTCCCAGTAGTGGTAATTGATTATTTTTCCTTTATTTTTACACAACTGGATTACCGGTACCATTAATGATATATTTATGTAAAGGAATGTTGCATGTAATTCTCTCATACCATCCCAGCATTTGCCTCGTGTGACCGAGGGAAACCAGGGAAAACCTCAGTCAGGATGTCCGGACCCGGGTTCGAACCCGCGTTCTCCCCATTGCTAAGCCAATGCTCTAACACTGAGCCACGGCAGCTGGGTATAACTTATTTTGAAAAATAATATGCAGGAAAAGTCATAAAATGCTTTTACACCCCTCAATTTTTCATTTATCGCTTCCTGATACCATCATGTTTCGAAGTACTGACATGAAGCACAAAGGTTGGTACGACTGGACATAGAAAGATTTCATAATGATAGTATGAAAAATTCGTATATGGGTCACGCAATGGTAAAAGAATAAAAGGGATTCACATTGACTATTGCATGAATAGGGAGGGGAAAAAATTGGATTTTCTAAAATCGAAGTAAATAGCGTTGATAACGATAATTTCTAAGTCTAATATACGCTTTTACATATAATTATACATAATAATCAATGGTGGGTCCCACAAACATACAGCCTGTCAAGGATTCCACAATGGTAGACGGATGTAAATATATATATATATATATTTGAAATCGTGTGTTTTTAAGCATTTTATCAAAGGGTTCCTTATTTCTTTCCGCATGAAGGCCCCCAATTGCTTACCGCCGCCACTGCTCGAGAGGCAAATTAGCATTTCGATTGAATGTTTCTCTCTGATCAATTACGGCAAGTGAAATTAGGAAAATAATTCATTCATAGCGTTAAACCAGAGATAATAATAAAAGCTTGTTTTTTTTTCTTAAATAAAAAAAAAATATTTTTTATGGTTTTCAGTCTCCGAGAAGTTTAATCTTTATTATGTACCGTATTATAAATTATTTAGTCTATAATTTCGTATTCTTTCTATTTCTGCTAAAGGCGTCCTTATTACATGGCTTTTTGTAACTTAATTTTGAGCAGTCTGATTTCTCAATGCTCAGTCCATCGGTAGTGATCTAAGTCCCTGCTAAATGCGACGTAGGCTTTTTATATTTTTTGTTTTTGAAATTCGTTAGCAATAGAGACAGCTGCGGTGCCCAAAGTACCTTTATGAGTTATTAAAGTAGTTAAATTCGAACTTTGGTGTATATACTTTGGACGGTATGGGATTAATTTTGAATATTACTTTTCTGAAATTGGTTGGCAGTATATCAGCACCATCCAACAACTTCTATCAGCACGATGTACCGCCACACTGGCCTCTGCATCTGTGCGAGTCCTTCGATCATTTTCCTGAGAGATTGGGAGGGATGATCTCGTGATGACTTGGCCACCACAATCACCCGACATAACCCTTCTTGACTTCTTTTTATGGAACTATGTTAAGCATATTGTGTACTACACAAAAGGTCTCAGTATTGAAGTTCTATGAGAAAGGATTACTGACATAGGACTTAATTACAACAGTAATAAAGGATATGATGCAATTAACATGGCATACATAGAGATGCATTGAGGTGGGAAAGAAAAGTTTGTGGGTTACTGATACCACTGTACAGAACAACACTATGCTATCTCCACTTTGTTGTTGAGAGTTGAAAATATCCGTGGACATGCTACATTTCGTGAATGAATAAAAAAGATCACACATTACATTACACTCCTTCCTCTCTTAAATTTATTATCCGTTTGTACCTATATGAAACAAGCAAACAGTATGTAACTTAGGTGGCACATTAAATTGTACCGGTATCCATAATCTGCTGCAAAAGCAGGAGAAAATTGGAGACAATTTGGCGGGTCGTTACTTTTGTTTGGAACAGATAGTTGTTGATAAAATCTTTTCTTTCCTTCTTAAAACTCGAGTTTCAAATGTATTCGGGTTGTGTCTGAGTGTCTCAAACAAGCACGGTGAGAACACAATTCTGCAGGAGTAAGGGAAAGAAAGGGGCTTACATTTGAACGTGGGGTACCTTAGAACATTGGAGATAACTTTTAATTAAAAACACGAAATTTCTTTTTTTCCAACATTTATACATTGCAAACATTATGCTACACAACTGTCTGTCATTTGTTGTTCGCCATTTATGTGCGTTACCTGGCGGTGCGTAATTGGACGTATTGGGGCAGCTTTGAACGAAAAGAAAGGAGCAGATTTGAACATTATAGCAGCTTATGTCCCTATAGCTAACACTTACTGCTGAGAAGAAAAATTAGTTTGCAACATATTAACAGTGTTTCGTTCTTTTCGTTATATTTATAAAGGCATTTCAATTAGGCTATGTGTAAGATTTTTGACAACATTTCTACGAACATAAAGTTTATGCAATTCTAATGGCTATGCAATTCTCATAACACCAATAAAGAAACAATCAAACAAGTAACTTCAAAGTTTATTAACAACTGCGTCGTTTATATTCTTTGTATGGCTAGTAAAACTTTAGTTTACTTTCTTTTGCTTCCGTATTTGTAGTTAGAAGCATTTACAAAGGAAATACATGTTCTTCTAAGAAAATTAAGGATTTGTTCAAATCTGCCACAGCCATGTTCAAAGCTACCTCACCCTTGTTCAAATCTACCCCTAGAGGGGCACCTTTGAACGATAGCCTCCCAAGGTGACCATATATTTTCTGCAAAGTTGAAAATCAGTCAACACAGCATTATTCCTTGCCAATCATATGTTGACCGTTGAAAATCTAACGACTTTTCTTGTTTTCCATATTTTGAAGGAGTAAAGAAAGTGGGAAATGATCACGAAGGAGCTCTTGTTATTGAAAGAAGGGAAAGGGGCGGATTTTCTTTCTATTCTTAACGATAAAAGTCTAACATGACCACTAATTCACTTCGTTTACTATTGCTTAGTCGGCAACATCAATGAGGCATGCAGAATTCCCAAGCTGGTTGAAATTTTGAGCAATAGAGCATTTATTAGAAACTGGCATTTAATTAGGTAAGAACTTATAATTAATTCCAAACCCTATCAACAATAATGTAAGTAAATTATCGAGATATTTTATCGAAATCGAGGTAACAGAGAAGAATCAAATATGTTGCTAGTAAACGTACTTTAGCAACTGTAACACTATAGGTGATAAACAGAAATAATGAAATTTGCAAGTAACAAATATAAAAACTTTCGAACATCTATTTCCGTTTTCACAGTATTTTTAATTATTAATCAATTTGTGATTGTGTGATTAAATTAAACCTAGATTTAAACTTCACACTATTTTAATGGCACCTAAAGTTACACGATGTACATCCTTTATTGTCTGTATAAAAGTCGATGAATATACATAATTTTATGAGGTAGTAATGCTCAGCAACATTTTTCTTAAGAACAGAGCATCCTTTACTGGCCAAAGTAAGGTCTATGAATATGTCTAGATTCTTCTGTTTCTCTTCTGTGATGGGAAATGGACATAGTCGATACCACAAACCCCGACATCACAATCAAGATATATGTAAAAAACACTTTCTAATTTATTAAAATAAATTGACAAGGTTATCTAAATACTTAATTAAAAAAATGATAAGGTATTGTCACGTTATCGTATCTTCAACAGAACCTTCAGACTGAAATTAAAAGCTCGACACAACTGAAATTAATCAGAAACGCTTTTATTTAAAAGTTTCGGTAGATCAACTTCTTAAACACAACTAATAGTTTGATGTGCCTAGACTTTAAAACTTACACCGTTTATTATTTACATTCAGTTGTGTCGAGTTTCTTAGTTTCAATCTGAGGAAGACTGTGCAAGATAGCTGAAACTGTTACAACAACAGAGTGTTTGTTGCATTAAGTATATAACCATGTCAGCTTATTTTAATAAATAATTTAGTGAATACAGAACTTGACTGTAATTACATCCATGTTGCTTCTAGGTAAACATACCACTTTACCTCAATCTAAGATGATATATAATCTAATTGTATGCAGTTGATTGTATAGAGCTAGTAGATTTCGTAAAGATTGTCTTAGAAGGATTAATCATACTGATAGGACATCTAACTGCTACGGTCGCGGCAAAAACTTTACTTAAAAGAAATTTTCTTTCTCATTAAGGATTTTCGAAGCATTGTTATTACCACAGCCATACTTGAATGAATAATCTGTGATTTTCGTCCTTATCGAGCACGTAAAATTTAAGGACGGGGAACACTAAAGTAGGATCCGAACTAAGCTCGTGATTGGGTTCGAGGCAGAGTGCTTATGCAGAGAGTCGAAGGTATAATGGTGAATGATGCTTAATACAAATGCTGCTGAATACATGGCGCAAATACTACTTATTCACGTCATCTTGGCATTGCATTCTTTCTTTCCGACCTTAAGAACTATCAGAAAATAGAGCCAACGTGATAGTTTACTCTACCCTTCGGGTCATGAGGAGGCCGATGGTTCATTTTTACTGAGATCTACAGGGTACAGATGGAGAAACCTAAGAGAATGAAGAAGACCTGCCAGTTTTAAAATCAAACTCATAGCTTTCGTCCCCCTTTCAGACAATAAGGAATGCAACGGTGTATGGCGCACCTCATCTGATTTCTTATTAATATCAAGGGGGTACAGATGGAGAATATTAAACGAATGATAAGGACCTGCCAGTTAGTTTAAGAGTCAGTCGTAATTTTCCACACTCTTCAGTTTAATAAGTCTAGAATTCCATTTCTACCTGGAATGTGATTTTGGAATATTTCTAAAGATTAAGTATATAGAAATGAGCATGAACTAAACGACTTCTCGTGTGAGTATAGATGACATAGTCATTCATAGCATATAATTGGGCAGTGATATTCAATCTCTTTTATAACAAATATATAAAACGTTCGGTGAAATAATGCAATTCTTACTTCTAATTGTTATGCAACCACTACATTTTTTTAAAAAGATCGTTCGATATATGAAATCTACTAGTGATATTCGCTTGGCGCAAACAAATTATTGTTTCCTGGTGGAAAGCCGTGTAACAGAGTTCGTAGATGATTACTGCGGCGAACTCTCTTCCACGTGTTTCCACACGAGCTGTGGATACATTTTCTGCACTGTTTCCCTGTGTGCTCCCATTCACTCCAGTATTTTACACCAGATGTCACCCGGAATCAACTGATCCAGCTGTTGAACGACATGGTGGGAGGAGAAACGCCGAATCATTCTGATGTACCTTCGTAAGTTACAAGAAAATAGATCCAAACAGATATGTTGTGTATAAGTGCTTAATGATACGAACTTTCTAAAAAAGCTTCTTTCTCTTTGTATCACAGCTCACTTTCTTTTTGTGATATTTTGTAAATATACTATTAATTATCCGCCTTCGTTTATGTGCTGTGAAACATTGTGTATGCTAACAGTTTAATTTGAATAAGCATCTCAAAGCTTCGACTAGATTCGAAGGCGGGACCCCGATTGGCTCTTTTGTTTTAGTGTGAAAAGAGAAAGGGGGAAATCAACGAACACGAACGGTTGACAGCGAGCTGTGTAAGTGTGTGTTAGGACTTGACGGTGTGCGCCAACAGGGTGAACCAAGCCAGTTGCATCTCTCTCTGTGGTACTTAAGTGTGATGTCCGGACAATAAGGATGATTAAGAAAGGTACAACCACACCCATACATTTATAGAATACTGTTGAATATGAACACATGGTTAAACCTTGATCTTTATCTACTCCCATCATTGAAATTGATTCCAGTGCGGAATGAACTTTGTGTAAATTAATCCAAATGAGAATTGTGATCAAAATTCCACTAAATGTGGTTAATGTGTGATCTATAGTTACCAGATATTGAACAAGATCTGTTTTAAAGAGTAATTTCAGAAACCAAATTGAATCATAGCAACGCATGCCCAGCAGTGATAGGAGCAAGATAATGGAATATGATAACCATTTGCTAGAAGTGCAGAAGCTTTTGGAAAGTTCTCTTTCTTTAAGAGAAAATGGGAACAGGCCGAGAATTCGACTTACGTAAATGCAAGGTGACAACGAAATAAAAAGATCTATTTTCTGAAGAATTCTCATCTTAAATATTAAAAATATCTCAACAGATTTAGAGACAGTTCGCTTAAAACTCTCTTCTCAGATTGTCCTCGTTACGTCTTAATGTCACTCAGAGCAATGAAGTTAATAAGAATTGAAGTGTTGCATAGAAACTTTACTAATATTGTAGAATATAAATATTGACTAATGAAATTACGAGTTTGATATATGGCATTTCTGACAGATCTGATTGACACACACAAAACGCCTTTCAGAATGTATATATACATATTTTATTTTGGTTTACCAAACATGCCATCAGCTTGAACAAACAGTTGCATTTAATTAAATTCCTTAATATATCTTTTGAATTTCGCGTAGAGAGACGGCGAATTTTCCAATGAAATCTGTCAACAATATTTACACTGTAAAATACATTTAATAGTATATTTGTATTGATTTATAATGAATTGAAGGGCGAGGACCAATTAAATTCTTTTACTTTCCCCATTAAAAATCTCAAGGTATTTTTAGTTTCCAATAATATTAAGATTTAGAGCAGCTGTTCTCAACCTCTTTTTGTTCGCAACACACTATCCTTTGTAGTGCGTTCCCACGGTACACTAACGTGCGAACTCGCAATAATATGGGAAACTTGGTCACAAATTGTAAGCCGTAAAGAAAAGACAATAATTTCCTTGAAAATAAATATGTTGAGGGTCACGAATAATATTTTCCTCTTGTTCTTTTTAAGCGCACCCGTATATATTCGGGGAAGCTTTATATTTTATCCTGTCTGTTGGTCAGTACCCTGTCCCCCTAATTCTCAGAAACTGCAAGTGAGACAGAGTTGAACAATACACTGTTTTATTTGTCGCTACCTTACAGGGCGGGAGAACTATCACTTTGACTCTATAAGTGGCAGGTCCTTTCACATCGCTTATCTTTCTCAGGCCTGTACCCCTAGATCTCAGAAACTACAACTGAAATAAAGATTATCCATACACCTTTGGATTCCTCATAGTCTGAACGAGTGGGGAAAACTATGACGTTGGCTCTATTTTTGGGATTAGTTCTTAATGGAACATTTGAGCGGGTGCGCTTTGGTTTGGTCTGTAGAACCATTACTTAGCTTGTTTTAAAATAAATATTTACTGAAATTATTTTAAATACTTTAACCAGCAAAGGCACAAAGTCTCAGGAGTTTCCCGGCACACCTAGCAAACCTTGCGGCACAGAAGTTTCCCGCGGCACAGCGGTTAAGAAACCACTCATCCAGAGTATTTCTTTCAAATTCTGAAGGAAATGCTAACAATATGTTTAAGAGGAATGTTAAACAGGATCGTAAAAATTTAAATGTGCTACTCCACTAGCGATTAAACTGAGAGTAAGAATAAAGTACACTAATGAGATGTGGAAGTTGCTTTGTTGTGAGAGGGAGTACAAGAAGTGTTCTGAATTCGAGAATGAATGTAACAATGCATTGGAGAATAAATGACGATTGACAACAGCGAATTTAACAGGGAGAAACAGTGAATAAAATGTAGTAAAAGGGCATATGAGATTACCTCTCAATCGCTAAATTAATAAAATGAACGCAGTTTTAATATCATCATCACCAAACTCAACAAATTTCTATCTGCTACTAAATCACTGCCAGCCTTATTTTCTCCACACTTCTTACAAGAGATGATCAAAGTGGTTGTCGCGCAAATCTAACGCAAAGGAAGCTCATATGATAAAACATGATGAGGTATGTACATCACTCAATTTTAAGGTGCTATGGAGAGAGGAGCTAGTGTTCCTGGAACTTTAAATTTCACAAATATGAAATAGTGGGCAGTATACAAATTTAAATTGAATATCTTGCAAATGGTCGGAGAAATCGTAATGAAACTTGGAGATCATAATACTAACTACAAGCGGTAATGAAAATCTTTATATCGGTGAAGCAGTGTCACCAACCTACAAGAAAAACAACATTGAAAAACACAAATTATCTAATAAGCAGCATTACCAATAAGAAAATAGCGCAAGTACCAAGACGTCAAAATCGTTGTTTTCACTTTTGTTTGAACAAAACTAACTTTATTGTATTTGAAAAGGGAAAAGCATGCGACGCAGTATTACGTACTATAAGGTGCTGTTGACTCAAGTAGTTAGCAGGCGTACGTACGTGCGTGTGTACATGTGTGTACTTGTGTGTTATTGTGTTTGCGTATGCGTGTGTTGCATGATTGAAAACAGCCAAGAACAAAATTCTGGCAAACTGATAGATATTAACATTTACTGTAGCTACAAATACTGCGCCGTACCCGCCAAATCTAACACATTTATATCGATAAGGCGCACCCCAAACGCTCCCAATGCCTTGTTTACAATACTAACATCTTACCATAGTTAACGTTAACCCGAGTTCAATTTAGTAATGTAAACGGTAGTTACCGTTAACGCGGGTTTCAAATGTAACTAGTGTCAACTTACGACGGTTAGTAAGAAACGACTATCTAAACGCAAGTTAGTTATTAGTTAGACTCACTTCGTGAGTTTATTTCTTTGTTTATCGAAATATATAATATCTGGTGTAGTAAAAAGTAATCCATTATTTTGCCAATAGATGGCTTCAGTGATCTGTAGCTCGCGTTGTATAAGTCAGATTGGGTTCAACGAGATGGCGTTCAAACGATGAGATTGCGTACTACAAACACTGTTCAGATAGTTGTGATGAGGTGACTCAGTGTTGTGTGACCGCGCGGCAAAATGGGCACTAGCAAAGAGAAAATACGCTATATTTTACAGTTTTTCTTCGATAAAGGCGAAAACGCAAGCCAGGCGGCTGCAAATGTGAATAGTGTTTATGGTCCTGATACTGTAACAGCCAATCACGCGCAATTTTGGTTCCGTGCCGGTAATTTTGATGTCAAAGATGTACCACGCAGAAGAAGGCCACGTGTCGAAAATGTCGATTAAATCATGGACATTGTCGCGTCCTACCGTCATGTAAGCACTGTTTCGATTGCCCAAGGGCTAAACATTGCACAAAAAACCGTGTGAAACCATTTGCATAAGGCTGGATACAAAAAGAAGCTTGATGTATGGGTGCCACACGAGTTAACGCAAAAAAGGGAAAGGGATATGGAATTGCCCATTGCGGAATTTTGAAATACGAATTTTCAAATGTTGTAGGTTTAAAGCTTTTGACAATACTATGCCGCATCAGCTTACTGTTCGTGGTGATAAAATTATAAAACTCTATTAAAATATTTAATTTTCCCACGTTTTCGGTCACCTGTAGCTCGAAAACTATGCACATTTCGAAAATTTGTCAGAGGAACTTTCGTCTTGTTTTGATGTGAGGAATAATCTAAACAGATTTGTCGGTGTAGTTCATAAACATTTTGTATATGCCCCAAACACACAGTGGATCCCATCGAAACCCGATAGTCACCTTCCAAAACGAATTTATAGACACGTGCCTCATTAAACGTAGGAAGATAGTGGGTAAACCGGAGACCCGGATCTAGGGGAACCTAAAGGGGCAATTGCCCCTATGCGCAGCCGGTTCTGCCTTGTTTAGATTATTAAAATTTTACGATGGTAAGATGTACAGGTAAAACTAACTTGCGTTCACACTACTGAACTTAACTTGGCTTTCATGCTTGTTCTAGCATTGTCTGCAAAGAAACAGGTAAAAGTCTCGGTAGAGTAAAGAATCTGCTTGTTACACGGGAAAGGATTAAGTTAATAAAAAATGAACACAAATCAATTGATTGTAGCGTAACATTTTGTAGATTGGTTCTGCCATCATTTTATTATACTTTAAAAGTGATAAGAATCACTATTATATTATATATTTCGATAAACAAAGAAATAAACTCACGAAGTGAGCCGTACCTAATAACTAACTTGCGTTTAGATAGTCGTTTCTTACTAACCGTCGTAAGTTGACACTAGTTACATTTGAAACCCGCGTTAACGGTAACTACCGTTTACATTACTAAATTGAACTCGGGTTAACGTTAACTATGGTAAGATGTTAGTAATGTAAACAAGGCATTGGGAGCGTTTCGGGTGCGCCTTATTGATATAAATGTGTTAGATTTGGCGGGTACGGCGCAGTATTTGTAGATACAGTAAATGTTAATATCTATCAGTTTGCCAGAATTTTGTTCTTGGCTGTTTTCAATCATGCAACACACGCATACGCAAACACAATAACACACAAGTACACACATGTACACACGCACGTACGTACGCCTGCTAACTACTTGAGTCAACAGCACCTTATAGTACGTAATACTGCGTCGCATGCTTTTCCCTTTTCAAATACAATAAAGTTAGTTTTGTTCAAACAAAAGTGAAAACAACGATTTTGACGTCTTGGTACTTGCGCTATTTTCTTATTGGTAATGCTGCTTATTAGATAATTTGTGTTTTTCAATGTTGTTTTTCTTGTAGGTTGGTGACACTGCTTCACCGATATAAAGATTTTCATTACCGCTTGTAGTTAGTATTATGATCTCCAAGTTTCATTACGATTTCTCCGACCATTTGCAAGATATTCAATTTAAATTTGTATACTGCCCACTATTTCATATTTGTGAAATTTAAAGTTCCAGGAACACTAGCTCCTCTCTCCATAGCACCTTAAAATTGAGTGATGTACATACCTCATCATGTTTTATCATATGAGCTTCCTTTGCGTTAGATTTGCGCGACAACCACTTTGATCATCTCTTGTAAGAAGTGTGGAGAAAATAAGGCTGGCAGTGATTTAGTAGCAGATAGAAATTTGTTGAGTTTGGTGATGATGATATTAAAACTGCGTTCATTTTATTAATTTAGCGATTGAGAGGTAATCTCATATGCCCTTTTACTACATTTTATTCACTGTTTCTCCCTGTTAAATTCGCTGTTGTCAATCGTCATTTATTCTCCAATGCATTGTTACATTCATTCTCGAATTCAGAACACTTCTTGTACTCCCTCTCACAACAAAGCAACTTCCACATCTCATTAGTGTACTTTATTCTTACTCTCAGTTTAATCGCTAGTGGAGTAGCACATTTAAATTTTTACGATCCTGTCTAACATTCCTCTTAAACATATTGTTAGCATTTCCTTCAGAATTTGAAAGAAATACTCTGGATGAGTGGTTTCTTAACCGCTGTGCCGCGGGAAACTTCTGTGCCGCAAGGTTTGCTAGGTGTGCCGGGAAACTCCTGAGACTTTGTGCCTTTGCTGGTTAAAGTATTTAAAATAATTTCAGTAAATATTTATTTTAAAACAAGCTAAGTAATGGTTCTACAGACCAAACCAAAGCACACCCGCTCAAATGTTCCATTAAGAACTAATCCCAAAAATAGAGCCAACGTCATAGTTTTCCCCACTCGTTCAGACTATGAGGAATCCAAAGGTGTATGGATAATCTTTATTTCAGTTGTAGTTTCTGAGATCTAGGGGTACAGGCCTGAGAAAGATAAGCGATGTGAAAGGACCTGCCACTTATAGAGTCAAAGTGATAGTTCTCCCGTTAGTGTACCGTGGGAACGCACTACAAAAGATAGTGTGTTGCGAACAAAAAGAGGTTGAGAACAGCTGCTCTAAATCTTAATATTATTGGAAATTAAAAATACCTTGAGATTTTTAACGGGGAAAGTAAAAATTTAATTGGTCCTCGCCCTTCAATTCATTATAAATCAATACAAATATACTATTAAATGTATTTTACAGTGCAAATATTGTTGACAGATTTCATTGGAAATTTCTCCGTCTCTCTACGCGAAATTCAAAAGATATATTAAGGAATTTAATTAAATGCAACTGTTTGTTCAAGCTGATGACATGTTTGGTAAACCAAAATAAAATATGTATATATACATTCTGAGAGGCGTTTTGTGTGTGTCAATCAGATCTGTCAGAAATGCCATATATCAAACTCGTAATTTCATTAGTCAATATTTATATTCTACAATATTAGTAAAGTTTCTATGCAACACTTCAATTTTCATTAACTTCATTGCCCTGATTGACATTAAGACGTAACGAGGACAATCTGAGAAGAGAGTTTTAAGCGAACTGTCTCTAAATCTGTTGAGATATTTTTAATATTTAAGATGAGAATTCTTCAGAAAATAGATCTTTTTATTTCGTTGTCACCTTGCATTTACGTAAGTCGAATTCTCGGCCTGTTCCCATTTTCTCTTAAAGAAAGAGAACTTTCCAAAAGCTTCTGCACTTCTAGCAAATGGTTATCATATTCCATTATCTTGCTCCTATCACTGCTGGGCATGCGATGCTATGATTCAATTTGGTTTCTGAAATCACTCTCTAAAACAGATCTTGTTCAATATCTGGTAACTATAGATCACACATTAACCACATTTAGTGGAATTTTGATCACAATTCTCATTTGGATTAATTTACACAAAGTTCATTCCGCACTGGAATCAATTTCAATGATGGGAGTAGATAAAGATCAAGGTTTAACCATGTGTTCATATTCAACAGTATTCTATAAATGTATGGGTGTGGTTGTACCTTTCTTAATCATCCTTATTGTCCGGCTTCTTATAGCAGTATCTCTTTTTGGCTACGATGCAGCTCCTTTACTCATCGAGTCTTTCATTCAGTTTGGATTAGGAGCGCAATTTGCAGGAATATGCTTTGTTATTCAAGAATGGTTTCTCACAATAAATAATTCTCTGGATAAAATCTTCAAGGAGACCTCTGGATTGATGTCAGAAAAGAAACAAGTATTCAAAAAGAAAACACCTTACAAACTGACCGTACATCGAAGGAAAAACATCGGTTCATGCGGGAAGCAGCACGATTTATGTGTGGCAGACTCTTTGGAACAGCTTCGATGCTCTTACGCTTTACTTTGTGATTGCGTTCAAGATGTAAACTCTGCATTCGGTTTTCCTATATTGGTTTCGATCGCCCATATATTTTGTGAAATTATTTTTAATTTGTTTTATGCAGTGTTTGCTACAGATATTTTTGGCACCAATCATAATTATTTTGCAGCACTATCTCTTTGTGTTCCTTGGTTTATTGGAGTGGTTCTTCTGTTAACCCTGCCATGCGTGTCAGCTGTCAAACAGGTACGTTTAACGTGTCGTAACTACACTGTAAGGAATGATGTGTAGGATCCTTTCACTATAAAATTGATGTTTCCTAAATTAATATTAACGTGAATCATTTCCGGTTTATAAACGTTCATTCATAATTGAGAAAGAGCTACATTTCCTTTAAAGAGTAATTCATTATATTTCAAACATGTTTGTAAATATTCAAATTGTTTTTATGTCACAAAGAATGAGAAAATTTATTTCTGTGTTGCTAACATTATATTCTGATAATTAATTGGAAAATCAATGATTTACAGTTATTATTCTGACTGTGATTTTAGTTTGGAAATTTCGAATGCTAAAAGAATTCGATTATCTAATTAAAAGCTATTACTGACGGGCAAAGACTTAACGTGGCCGATAGACTGTCTAATAGGATAACTTTCCAATTCACTAGTAACGAAAATCGGATAGTAATAAAGGGAAAATTCGAGAGTAGAAGGAGAAGTATCGACAATACGAAATAATACATATAAATTATTTACTCTGTATAAAGCAAATCTTGCTTTTCAGTTTTCATTTCCAGGTCACAAACGCATTTCTTTAACTCTTTACTCATGGGGCCTTGCTTGTAGTTACTGGAGTGATTTTTAACCCAAACACATTAATGATAACATATTAATCACTTTTAGTTTTCATATGTTTCAATTACTTACTTAATCTCCTAAAAGGGGAATCATATTACTATTCGAGGCGTGCAATAGGTTCTACCTTGATGACAGTTGAATATGTTATTTCAGAAAGCGGACTTCTCCATACAACAACATTTTGATATATGCTGCAAACTTTGTTTGTATGATTTGAAACGAAACCCAATTGGTTCAGATTTTCTCCGCGCACTAGGTCTTCATGTGTACAGGCGTCTAACATTCGTAGAGAAATTAGCTTTCTGCAATGTACTAAAATTATCTATGGAAATTAACTTTTAAGACATCTATATTGGCATGTTTAACTCAATTTTCTACGAAAATGATATACGTTGTTAAAATAAAACTAATAACATACTTTCCAAAACGAATTGTGAGTAAAGAACATATTTTAGACAGTGAACTAAGTAATTTGCTGTGGAAATTAACTTTCGGGTCATCTACCATGACATGTTTAGCATTATTTTTCTGCAAAAGTGATAAATGATGTTTAAATGACCTTTAGTTTCAGGAAGTAACAGCCCTGCCCTTCTGGTATAGATTGTAAAGTAGCAGGCTTCGTACCGACAACAAAATCTCGCGCCCGATCATCCTGACTGAGCTTTTCCAGTGTTTTCCTAAATTTTCCAGGCGAATGGCAGGATTTCTCCATTTTTTCCTCTACCCTAACTTGACTTAAGCCAAAGATGCCTGAGGGCCATAAATAAATTAAAATTTAATTAGTAATGATCCCAGTCTGGAAGTTCCATATTAGTGAAACTCTGTCTATGTTTGTGAAAATCCGTGAATACCTAAGCATACTTGTTTGCATGCTTGTAAGTCCTTATACGCTGCAATTTAAAGAATACACAAAATTCTGGCTTGCATATTCTCTCTACCCGTCAGGATCTTTTCTGCATCTCCTCCGTTTAACATTATCAATTTCTATAAACGACTTCAAGTAGGTATATTCACTGTTTTGCAATATACGTCTAAACCTTACTGAAGATTTTGGTCTGATTTCCAGGTGAAACACATTCAAAGTAATATCTGGGTCACCCACATGGTTCTCCAGTCGCCTTTTCGCTCAATAATTTTACCGAACTTAACATATTTTAAGCCTTGTCTTCTATTTCTTATAGTTACTTCTCGCTTATACTACACTCTATTTACACTTTTCTTGCCTTTATTCAGAGAGAACACAGACCTCACCGGACTTCATATTTGGCATTAACAACTCTGTGGACTGAGCATTAGTTCAGGACATAAGAAGATTGTTGACTAAAGCATTACACACAGGAAGCGGACGTCTCCCGGAGATGTCCGCTTTTCCTTAAAATACCAAGTCCTATGTCACAACATAAAGACTATGGAAAGATTTTAGATCATCGATTTTTCTCTAAAATGATAACATTTCCAAGTAACCGAAGTACACGTAACTTAAAACCAGAAACAAAGTGAAGATGTTTAGTTTCTGAAATAACTAATTCAGTTGTATAAAGTCCATTCACATATACAAATACTAACAATGGATAGATTCATTACAAGGGAAAAAAGAAACAACACTAGGGAACATTTACAGTAACGAATTAAAATCAGTTGCAGTAAAACTATTTTTGTTGTGAGTGGTGTAATACATACTATAAGTCAGAACTGTTATCCAGCAAGTATAACGTTACATAGGACGTTCTTTATCTCAGTAGTTTAATTTAGCAATTTAAAAACCTTAGTTTTCATGGATCGTTAGTCACTTGATTCTGTCACACCTCCAAAAGGGTGTCTTTAATCCAATAATTATCAGACTACATGCAAAGAGCTTGCGCTTAGACAGACGTCACTTTTGATTTGAACTTTTGGAATTTAATTTGTAACGCTTTTAGGCAACTTGGGCACACGCCGATGTCACTTTTGTATTGATAGAAATAGCTGGAATTTCGAAACCTTCTTAATTCGGCATAACAATTTGAGTTAACTGCTTCAACGTACGCACCGTGTAATCGATCTGAACTAGATAAGTATAGTAATCATTGTGTTCAATTCGTTACTTTGAATTCTTCCTATCCAGACTAGATTACAAAATTTTCCAATATTTTATATAATTTAATCAAGAGGGTAGGATCATGTTCTAAAAAAATGCATCACTTCAAACTAACTTTAAAGTAACAGATCAAAATTCCGCAAAGACTAATGTTTATTTAATTTTCAAACTAGACAACTAAAAAGTCTCGTTGCAATAATCATAAAAGCATTATACGCTCAAATATTCAACATTCATCCACTGTTAGAAAATGTGACTGTTACATTAAGAAGAAAAAAACAACAACTTACCTCTGAACTAAGACATCAAAATTGCGAATATAAGCTCCAATTTCATTATTTAGGTTATGGAAAATCAATCAAAATTATTGTTTTCTTCAAATGCCTAAACATATCAATGCGTTTACTTTCAAAACAAAGAATACTGAGGCTCAATTGAAGACCTGAATTACAAAACATCCCAAGTCCATTTATTTCGTATTTGCTTTTTTCTGTTCGTCGGTATCTATGTTCCAAGGGCTATGCACTTGCATAAATATTACATCCTAATCCCACCACAGAAACCCTATTTAATACAATATAATTTTCGCTGAATAGAATAACATACGGAGACCTTGGACTGTTCTTCGATCTTCCTGAAAAATATACTGCGGTGGACTTGGGATGTTTTTCAATTCAGGTCTTCAATTAATATTGAGAGCAGGACAGTTTCAAGTCAGTAAAGCAATCCACGTGGTTCATGAGGTTAAATTATTTAACTAAAGCACAGAAGCTGATTAAACATCCAATTTCGTTTGAAGATACCGTACAAGAGTAAATAGTGTGCAATAATATCCTGCGATGTATCCAACCCCATTTTTGAAAACGTGACTATAATGGGCATCAAACGTACTTCAAATTGGTAAAAAATATTCAAAGGATAAATTGTACCCCCATTTCAGAGCGGCAATCGCCGACTCTGAGTCCACTAATAACGAAAAATCATTCAATCAAGAAGGGAGAGGGGTACAAGGTATTTAACTGATCTACTTTGCATGTAAAGCAAATATCCTTTCGTTTGTTTTCCTTCCACTGCCACAAATACATTTCGTTAATTCTTACTTGTGGGGTCACTTTTATAGTTAATAGAGTATCGTAATTTTCTACCACAGATAATACTCAGAATATATTAGACATTGTCAATTTTGAAATTCTTATATTACTTACTTACTTCCCTTTAAGGGGAGCCATATTATATTCCGAGGGTGCAATAATTCTAGTTGCACAGAGTCGTTTCACATATTTTAATACTAATAAGCCATAGATGCTGATACTGGACACGACTTAAGCTCTCAGGCGCTACTTAAATATTATTAGAAATTGCAATGTTTTGATGTTCAAGAATATTATAATTCGGTGTAACACTTTGGGTTAACCTGTTTGTTTCATGCGTAAGGATAATCTTCCAGATAATGAGAAGCAAGACCTTCTGCATAATCCATAAGTCTTTGTAAACCACTTTGTGAACGAATAGGCACAAGCAATAAAGAGAATCCTGGCTAGATCTCAGCCATGGTAAAACGCATCCGCCTCAATGTTTTTATGTTCAATTAAAATGTTGTGACATATCAGTACCTTGAAATATTACAGTTGCAATTTGTTAACTCCTTTATACTCAATGTATATGTTATTTATCTTTTGGGGTTATATACATTTTGAAGTTACCATCACAATTGTAGTTTTACATTAACAGATTTCGTATAATTCATTTCAATCCGTATTTTGTTACCCTAATACTTGTTAGGAATTATTGCAGCTTGATTTATTTTTATACTTAAGTGATATGAAAACTACGATCTTTAAATTTATTGATAACAGAATAATTTAAATTTAACAGAATAATTTCATAATTATTATTTGATAAGAAATTTCCTTAAAAAAATATGTATGAAGAAAACATTTCGATAGTTATTTTCATTTGCTTGTTTTAAATGTTATATTTTTACTTTTCTCTCCTTTTGATCTGGTTTGTATTAATTCATAAGAAAAAAGATTTATCAAACAAAAATATTGTCTACAGTAAATACTAACATCGTTCCAGGCCAATCAAGTTGGAATTTGTCTTCATAATTGCCAGAATCGAAGATTAAAACCTGAAATAAAAGAAGAGGTAAGGATGATAAGGGTTGTATGTAAACTTACTTTTCAGATAACAACCCCCACAGCCCAGAATTACGGTCAGTATTAGTTAAGGTTAGTCCAGTTTGTGGCCGATATTGGCCCGATATCCTGTGCTATTAGGGACGTCTTATTTTTTTTTATCGGAATGCAATTAGCAAATGCTGAAGATAGGAATTTTGTGAGTTTGCAGCATTTTTGCAAAACAGTTATCACGAAGGACATGTAATGTGCAACTCCCGATAATGCAGACAGTATATAAGAAGGAAGTTGTCGGTTGACGAGTGTGGCTGTTAAATAATATTAGAACTTGTAATGTTTTGTATTGTGGTTGTCGGAAATCCTTAATATCAATACGAGAATAGAGGGTGTAACACTAAATTCTGTAAATGGCATGATTGCAAACATAAATATGAAAATTTAAATAGAAAACAGAGGCTGACAGAAGCTCTTCAATGTTCTGCCATATATTTGGTGCAAAACTCATAGAACGCAGCACAGTTTTCTATTGTCATTTCTTTATTAATTCTAACAAAATAATTTTAAATATACAGAGAAATTTCAACGGAGATGGGATTACATACATTTTCCATCAATCGGTACTAATAACAATTTATTAGATCGTATAATGTCTATTAGTAGACTGTTCTTGCTACACAAAGGTACAAGCTTTCTATTTTGAAAGAGACATGTGTAACCTAATGGTGAAAAAAAATCATGTAAAATTATCAATAGCTGACACGAGTGTATACGTCAATATGTTGTTTCAAAAAGTACTGTACACATTTGATAAACAGTATATTATTATAGTTCAACATGATGAAATAAATAAATGTAACGAAAGCTAGAAAGAAGTCATGAGCTACGGCTCTTGTTAAAAACCTGCTTTAACATATCGGGATCTTACAGACGAAAATAAATCAATAGCTTTTATGATAACATTATCTTACTTGATGGAAAAATATTTTCCTCATGTACTTTACGCTTATTTTGAGTAGTTCTTTGCTACCATTCCAAAAGTGATACAGATTGTTTTACTAAAACCTTATGTTGGAGGATGTTCTTAAACATTTTGCGATACAAAACTGATTTCCAATATTGTATTTTTGTCAGTTCCATATCCAGAGGTGAAATAGTTGCTGCTCTTGATTTATAAATGAATTTCCACTCCAGCGTTTTACGCTGAATGACTAAAACAACAATGAAGTTAGAAGATTCTAGTTTATTTTATTTTCATATATACCTTTACTCTTTTTCTTCAGGGTATCATACAATAGTTCTTCAATGAGAAATTCAAAATTGGCAGTGAAAAATACATCTAAAAGTGACTGACTAGAGTTTTAAGAGTGAACTGACGACTATGGCGGACTGTAACCATAAAAACTTATAAATAACTGACCTTAAAACATCAATTAACAAGACTTATAGACTGTAAAACTGTATTATATTATAAATATTATTAAAACAACAGCAATCTTTAAAACGAACTCACAATGGATGAGCATAATTAGCCAAGTCCGCGCTAGATAACAAAATACGAATACGAATACGTTGTCTTCATTTTTGAGACTTAGAATTATACGAGACTGGGAAATTTTTAAACATCGAAATCCACCTAATGATGTAACGTCCCCTAAGTACCACACGCTAGGCAATATATTAAATTTCCACTGCTCCGGATTCTGGCGAGGGATTTGGGATGTTGCAAAGCAATAATTATTAGTAAGGTTATAATAATACCCCCCCCCCTCGAAGGTTTTTTAAAATACTGATATCACTTATTTTGCAAGGCTGCCTATTAAAAAGTGCATAAACTTCATACAAAAAGTCGATTTTATGTCCTATCTCGAAATAGTAACTCCTATCAACAAAATAAGCTTCGATTTCCCCCAACTGGTTGGGGCCCGCAATTGACCCTTCCCAAACACCCCGGTACCACCCATTTGGGGCTAAAACAAAAAGACAGACACACTTTTCTATCATTCGTAAGAATTATGTGATTCGGCTAAAAATCAGCGTAACTTTTGAACCCCTTCACCGATTTTAACGTGTGATACACCATTTGAAAGTTTTGAAGCGTAAATTAAGATTCTGTAAGTTTCAGCCGCCTATATGGTCTGGGGTTAGTGCTATCATCAGAAATGTGAAATTTAAAAAAATCGCATCACCCTAGGTTGTTCCAAGGAGGTTCTAGCAATCCAATTTTTGAGTGTTTTAGTATGGGAAAGGGCTTTCAAATGCAAGTTCAAGCATCAAAATCGGGCCTTTAGCTCGCTAGATCCGAAATTAGCTGTATACATAGGGTGCCGCTAACAGTGTCCTTTGCCAGCGCCACTCGAAGAACTGCCGTTCTTCATGATAGAAAGATATATATTTTTGCTTTTCTCTTCTACTAACATCGCGCCTATTACAACAAGCAAATCGTATTACATTTTTTAAAAGCTGTGTACTTCAAAACTGAAGCTATGGAAAAGTTCCCAAAATGATTTACTTCATTAGAATAGTCAGAAATTTCAAAGCAAAACTTTGTATTTAGGTCCCTTGATAGCAGAGCTATAGGAAAAGGGACCTTGTATTTTCACTTATGGTGTCTGCCCGTCCGTCCGTGTCCAGAAATTAGCAAGGAGTAGGGAGATACTTGAGATGTCATTGGAAACGTCTTGGTTAAACTAGCTCAAAGCATCTAGAATCGTCTTGATTGGTGCAGTGGTTCAGTGTTTCCAGACCATTTCTCCAAAATAAAAAATCTGTTTCTCAAATTGCTCCCAATAAGTTAGACGTAGCTGCACCAAACTTTGCCTAAACATTATTCGACACAATGCAAAAGCACTGCATTGTGTCGCCTACGTTGAAAAGCAACTCACTTATCAGAATTGCCTGCTTATTTTTTATAACATGTTATATTTTACATTGTCTCCATTAGTTTAGTCAAAGCAGCACCAAACTTGGCATAAACATTGCTTGACACAATAAAAACTGCGTATGTTCCCGCTCCCCAGGAATCCCGTTTTCAATGTTGTCAGTGCATACAAAAAATATATCTCATAAGTCATAAAGTGTAGATACGTGCAGGTAGTGTGGTTCGAAAGTTCTCAGTTAGACTATTTCAAAACAGCTGAAACAGTCTTGATTGATACAGTAGTTAAGTATTGCTAGCCCATATTTTTTTTAAATAATAATTTATTCAAATTGTTTCCATTGACCCAATTGCGCCAAACTTGGCATCAACATTATTCGACAAAAGTACTGTGAATTTGCCCGAACCTAAGCACTGCAATGTTTAGTGTTACAAGCCAATTTTGTAAAGTAAAATAATGCTTGTGTGGCTAAATTGTTATCAAGGGACCGGGGTCTTTGCGATTTTTAGTAGAATCGCAGTTCTAACTTGTTAGATTTCATATCATGTCTTGTGTGCTAATTTTTCATAAAGAGTTTTCTTTGTTCACAGGTTCTGATGTTTTCAACTTTATTGCATTATAGAAAAATAGAGTTTAGTGCATGTGCCTTCTTTCCGCTGGATTTTACATTACTCTATTCGGTAAGTGTTGTTCAATATTAAGTCATTCTTGTGCAAAATTTTATTAATGAATTTTTTCCCGAATTTCGTTGTGTTTTTCTTATTTTGAAGTCGACGGACGTTTCATAAGCTTTCTTATCCCAGACGCTGTGAACAGGAAGGCTTACGAATCCATCGTCGGGTTCAACAAATAAAAACACAACTAATATAAGAAAAAAGAGTTTCATTAGTAATATGTCAGCCATACGTTGTAAAATATTTTAAAACACGTTTCGTTCTTGTGTAGTTCGCTTTCGAATGGTTTGATAATATAGAGAGAGTTAACGAAAACGAACAAACAGCGCTGCATATGAATCCCTCTCGTAATTGTGGGGTAGTGGGTTCCAACGTAACAGAGACACACTAACCAAAATCAACATTTGGTTTCCATCGCCACATCCTTTCATACCGAAATAATACTTTGAGTTAATCTCAAGGTTTTTCCCGCTCCTTTTGCAACGTAAGAGACTGCAAATGGAAAATTTGCGAAAAAGTGTACAATAGCCAAGTCAAAACACTTCCTGCTCTCAATGGAATTGACTCCATATCTACTTAGTGATTTATTTAAAATATTATTCATTTTATGCTCCATGTTGTTCAAGCAAAATAACACAATTACGTATTCATCATATTAAGCACATATTATTACAGGTACTCTGTTTGGAGACACATTCGTGATTTGAAAGATCGCAGTCAAGAAAATGACACTGCGTTTATGTCATTGCTTTCCATCGAATTATTGTGACGATAATTCTTATTTGGTCTATCTAAAAATCCTTTTCTAACAATCTAAGGTGTAAGTACATATTATTACCACCGTTTATAAATAAGTATCTCTGAAGGAAATATTCGTTAATATTCAATAAATCATGATTTACACAATATGCAAGAACAGATACACCTAATAAATCTAACAACTTTTTCAAAAACGAATGCCAGGTTTTAACCTCGATTGACACACAAATAGTGTAGAGAATTATGTAGGTAGCTCTGTGTAGCGCGTTCAAGAGAGAATTTATCAACATGAAACTCATTTCTGATCGAGGATGCGATTAAAAGGGACCAATTTGGGGCTCCTCAAACGCTAAAGAAAAGGAAAATAATGTTATGTTCTTCCATTGACATATCGTAATGTTCTTGCGGTTCTCTCACAGAGGACCTTAGGTAGAGCAAGTATACACGGGTTTGTGGTTTTTAACCCTCAACCAATTTTTATTACAAAACGTGACAATAAATAAGTACAGCTACTTTATTAAAAACAGTGCCCCGTAGTCGGTTAATTACAGTGATTAAATGACTTCTTCTGTTGGTTTCTTCTTCTGGGGTGTTGGCTCGTATAAAAACTAGGTATGATGGATTGCACCGGTTGTGTAGCCAACTGAGTACAGGCCTTGTTTCAGGTTTAGGTAAAATACACACCAGTTACACAGCCAACTGAGTATGCAGGATGACACCAATTGCGTAGCAAAATGAGTGTCGGGTGTTTGTACCAATTGCGAAGCCAACTGAGTACGGACAGAGGTTTCATTAAGGTGAGAGTACATACAAGGTTGCGTAGCCAACTGAGTATGCAGGAGGGTACCAATTGCGTAGCCAACTGAGTACCAAGGAATGTTCCTGTTGCGTAGCCAATCGAGTACGGAAGAAGGAGCTGACCACCCAGGAGTGAGTGATACCCAGTAGTCCGTGCTGATGGGTTTTATTGGCGAATGTAGGGGTGGTTCTCCAAACTTCACCTCCATCGATTCCATCTCCCTCTATCTCTTGATGTCCGCTCCATCTGGTGTTTTGGTGTGGAGTTGTCTGTCGCCTGCCATTGTTTATGTTATTCATTTGTTTGGTTTCTTTATCTATTTGCACACATAAACACTTGCGTAATATGCGAGTGTTCGTAAACACACGGGATATTGGAATATAGTTTATGGTTGACGTATAGTTTCATGTCTATTCTCTCTCCTCTAAAAATAATAATTTTCAATTCTCTGATCCAATATATTATATTATCATTCTATGCATACATATATTTTAATATATAACAAGAGATATATTAAAATAACTTTAAAAGTGTTACATCATTTAATATAATTGAAATATAATCTTGTCGAGCTTGATAACAATATATTTTCTAGATATAATGCATCATTTATCTTATTTATGTTCTAGAGTTACACACAATTCTGTAATTCAGTTAACTTCTTTCCAGATCGCTGGAGCTGTAACAACATATTTAATTATATTGGTACAATTCCAGTTATCAAGTAAAACTGTTCTACAATCATGCGGAACTGGAGAAGAACGAGAAGAAATCACTCTACAATCTCTGGTTAACAATATTTCAGAAACGCTAGCACAGTCGTCTACAATATCATGAAATACTTCGTGATACAACTAGCATACCACATTCCACACCCAACTAAATATTATTTTGTTACAACTATTAGTTGCAAGTATAAATAAAGATATTTCATGTGGGTTTATTCTTATACTTTGTGTTGCATATTATATTTCGTCAAGAACATTATCACTTCGGTCTAAGAATTCTAAAAGAACATGGTAAGATATCAGCAATTATGACTGATATTTGTTATGATGTGGATTTTAAACGTATACGAACGTTCGACTTTGGTTTGTACAATGTCTGTAATTTTTATTAAGAAATGCAAATATGTTTCGGAATGTATTGATCTGACGTAGTACTTGGAAAGTTTGGATTAAAAATTATCTTATTGTTAATTTTTCTATTACAAATTTTAGCTGAATTTATTTAAGTTCTGGTGAGGGTAACATTTGTAATCAATCATCGTTTTATTATTTTGAAAAACAATGTTTTAGATAAACAGCGTTTTGTGTAAGATGTCAATAAAGTGGTAATCAAGTATTCATATTGTTTTGTACAATTTAAAGAAATTCTGAATGGAATAAACGAGTACGTTCCTGGTTGATCGAAGAGGTCCTAATCAATCTAGCAGATCCCCAAGGGTATTTATATTATCTGGCAGCGTCTGACAACTTTAATTAGTAGCAAGTGTTGTATCACGGTAATCGTGGTAACAGTATGTTATTGTGTGAAGTTAGGTGAAGACAAGATGGCTAGCAGGATTGGAAATTGGGAATATCTGGTAGAGATGTGACAACAATAGCTTGTCTAGTGGAGATTTGTGATATGCTAAGGAAATGAACTAATAATACCTGGTTCTGACGTTTCAAACCAGCACATATCACTCTCCAAGACATCGCACCGTTTTATGAAGATGAATTGTAATAAGTGATGATTAATTGAAAAATGGTTTGGGAGTATGAAATAAAAACACACTCTCGTCAATTAAGGTTTTCTATTAATTAAGAATGATATAATTATTAAGTAGCGTGTATTATGTTACAGCACGTAAACATTACATCTATTAGTATTTGCATTTCAAGTACAGAAACCAAGATAATTACATCTGGTTATTACAAGTAGACATTATAACAGCCTAGTTGCTGTTTCATTTTTCTTTTTCTTCCCCTTTTATTTTCTTAGTACGTTCTGTTTCCTTCTGTGTGTTCTCCTTAGCTCATTCTCTTTGATTGGTTTTAGTTACGCTTTGAGTCACGTAGTCACGTTTTATTTTGCTTTGGTTTTCCGTCGTTATCTATCCAGGTTTTCGTTAGTCACGCAGCATTGACTTGGATCTAGTGCTTGTTTTTTATTGGATCCTAGTCAATGCTTAGCTCCGTGTTTCTTGCTGATTGGTGTGAATCAGCCTTCTTCTCCGTTTGATGGGAGAACTTCTCTCCCGGCCATGTTAGTTTTCAGTTCCAATTTTATCGAACAGAAGGACGGATGTCTGGGCTTCCAGTCATTTTGTTTTTCCAGAGCCCTATCTACAAGTGGTAATTATAAATGCCAAATTTAGTATATTGAATAATATTTCGACTGATTTCGTCCACTCCGGTGATATATATTAATAGTCATAACAAGAATAATACCGATACAAGTGCTAACAAGGAAGTTCATCTCAACAAATTTATTTCGAAATTTTCTCGTCATCAAAATTATCATTATTTTGTTGTGAGATTATTTGTCATAATGGGTATTATGTTCTAAATTCAGTATGGGGCCACTATTGACCGAATTTCTGCATTTCAAATATCGGATCGTTAGATTCCAATAATCAAATGCCAAATTTTTAGTCTCCAGTTTCCGAATCTATTTAAAATTCCCGGTTAGCAATGTTAACAGCTACTGTATATCACCATTATTAATTAAATTTAGCGACATGTTTGTTCAACCAATTTTGCGTACTGTTTTCGGATAAATTTTGACTTTAAACTTTGATACTTTTACATGCTTAGTTAATCTTGGTTTCAACTCCAGCCACTATTGTCCGTTAAATAGTCACATTTTATAACATTATTTTTGCATATTCAAGATTTATTCAGAGCGTCAATTGTACAATGTAGTAATCATCTGTAATGACGTCACGCTTATTATAAGCCCAACTTGTTTCTTTCGTTGAGGTATGTTTTGGACAATAACTTCATTTCTGTACTTAATTATGTGGTAAAACTTTTTTAAATTGATTAACAATATTTTGGGACTAACTTGTGAAAATTTCAGTGAAATTCATTATTTATTATGGAAATTATGGACATTTATATCTGATAAACTAACTTTCGTTTCGGCTTAATTAATTCAATGTATACAAGATAGACGATACAAATTTGTTTGTTTCCTACAGCTCAATAGTAATTCTGTTTTGATTTTTACGAAATTATCAATGCCGAAAGCTTACATTATGTAAATTCAGTTGAATAAATTGAAATGTTTATATTTCTTCGAACAATTTTGTGTTTCTGTTCAATGAACATAGTACAGAAAACCTCTCAGTTAACTAGGTAAGAATTAAGGCATTTGTAGATAATCCATATACAGTGTATAATAATATTTATGATGAGCAGTGATTTATTTAATGTTTGCCATGATATTCATCTGAATGTAACTGCGTATCATTACGTGAAGTTTGACAGCAATCGATACTAAATTATTTCTCTGTTTCGGTAAACCTATCGTTTTGAGTTATGCGTTTTTAATTAGATTAAATGGGTTCATAAATCCGTAGGCCAATGGTAGGATTCTTTCGCCAGCTGAGATGTGACAACTTGGGAAAGGAACTATATATTGAATTTCTGCTTATTCTGCGTTGACATATGAAGTGACTCCAGTATGTGATTTAAGTGAATTGATATTATTTGTATTTTTGCGTTATGACACGACGTTTAGATTGAGTTGCGTCCGTCATTTGTTGTGTTCGTCGTCTTTATTTCAGGAATTGCGATTCCGGACTACAGATGTTGGCCCTACTAAGGTAAAGGCAAGCCACGGTCTTTTGCCACCCTGTAGACTTCGAAGTGAGTAAAGACGCAGTATGAGCCACATATGAATTGTTATGCGTATGATCGTATGAGATTATTCCCAAGTATGGATTTTCGTTTCTTTCTTAGACTACCGCTAATCTGAAACAGCTGGTACTTCAGAGTATGAACCGACGATCTAATTACCAAGATTGGAGGTGTCGCGTTATCGGTATTTCCTCCCTTGTTCTAAATTATTGTTTTTTCGCAGCGATCACAAGGATCTGGAATCCTCTTTCCCACATATTCTTAAATCTGGAAGACATTTCTGTGCCGCTCGTCTGGGGTGTAGAAAATGTTTGGAGCTAGAGTTTAGTTAGATGCGTTGCGTGGGTACTCTAGGCTCCTGGCCTGGAATATTTATATTCCTGGATTGTTTTTGGTGTTGCAGTTTTGACTTCACCAAGCCAGGAATGTTTGATCTTTGGCTGTTTCAACATTATTTTTTTTCTTGAAGATATTTATCAATTGTAATAACTCTGTACCTTCAATAAAAGAAACAATCTGGATTAGAAATTAAGTTTCAAATGCACATTGTGAAGACGGTCACAGTTTGAGACAACATATTTTGAGGTACAGGTAACCTCTGACGTTTGACGCCAGTACCATCACTTTTCCGAATATTGTATCTATAAACCATCCTGAATTTGGATAAATGAGTGGGGATTTTACTTTACAAACCTTATACTACGGTAAACGTAAATAAATTGTAAGGTGAATGGTCAATATTTAAAAATAAAATACTTCTTACCAGAGGATTTTATGTAAAGGCTGTAAATAATACGAATAGCTTTTCCTGCAGTCTGCAGACTCTACTAATTTTCGGTTAGATCTCCAATAGATAATTCTAAAGTTCAACGGAAAATACACTTTTGCAAAATATACTGAAGGAAGTTTTTTTTCGACTTACAACTACGTAGTTCATACAATATGAAGGATGATTAAATATTCATTTCATTTTAAATTGTTCTGAATAATAAGAGCTAAGGGCCTGGCATAGTTTGAAAAGGTATAGGATTTTAAGAGTAAAGATTTCGATTTGTCGAATGATTGAAACCTCAGTATATTTGTTTTCTCGTCACTCATTTCTAACTTTTTTTCGTGAAACAATGCTAATAACATGCTAACGGTTTCTAACAGTAAACAGAAATTAAAAAAAAAATACGCAATAAGAACATCCATGTTATATTTAATTGCCGAATATTCTGAACATAAAATCATGCGAGGAAAGGAGATTTTTTTTGATCGTAGAGAATAAATCCTTTAATACTTCCTTTTGTTTATATTTTGAATTCTATTATATTTTTACATATTGAAAATTCACTTTCAAAAGTTCGCATTCAAATCCAATCTAGTCTTTTTCAACAGATATATTTTATCGGAGCAAAGCTGCACTACTTTCCAAATTAATTATTTGCAATTTTAGTCTTAACTTAGATGTACTCTTATCTGCGATCTATTCATTATCACCGTTATATGCTTAGGCTGATATGTAAGGACAAAAAATTGGCAGAGTACAAAATACACTGGGTCCACTTTAGAGTATTCGCCATGTACATAGTGCCCGGTTAGAAATATCAACTGAATGGTTCAGGACAGGATGCACGTGGAATTCAACTACCTATTAAAAACTTCGGTTTGTTTGTTACAAGAATGAATGCATTTTATTGAAGGCCTTTAGGAAGCAACATTAGCTTAGTTCGTCTGTTGTATATAACACAAAATATATAAGATACAGGATATTAATATTTCGGGTACAGGTAGAGTGAACTTTAATGTTATACGAGGGAAGTTCAGAAACTATTTACACAGTTAGGAGCAGACAATATGAGTGGTGCATGGGTAACATAGAGTGCATGTCTACGCCTTCCCACAAAGGTAGTTTGTTTCTTGTAGCGTTATGCGGTGCATTATAGGAATAGTGTTAAATTGCGCATTTACTGGAAATGTACTCCAACGATGTTTCCAACGACTATGTGAAAAGAGAACAACCTTTAATGGCAGTGCGGCAAAACTTTGAAATCGGAAAGTCATGAAAACCAATAGGCGTGGAAAGTTAAACAATCCACTATTCTCATTCACGTAAACTCAACGCCACGCACGGCGAGCACCACACAAACATTCTTTTAAAGTTGAATAGTACAGAGAAAGAAAGGCGATTTCTCGTCAACCACATTTTGAAGTCTAGCTTTCCCATTTACTATCATGTACCTAATATTCTAGAAATTGTTATATCGGGAAGATTATTTCCGCTTTAGGATTGAAACTTTCTGAGCGGATAGATGTCACTGTGTAGTAGTTGTTAAGGGTGCGCACTCATTTAATTCCTTCTTACCCTATACTCTTCAGTTTTGAATGGTAGGTATACAGCATCCAGATCACAGTACGTATTATAGTGCAATTACCACGTGCTAGGAGGCTGAAAGAACATTTGAATATACAGCGATTTACCAATGATGAGCTTGGTAAAATGGTGGTTCTCCGAGGTCTTCTTGATCAGGGATCAGACTTCTATCGACAGGGCATCGAACGATTAGTGACGCGTTCAGACAAGTATTTGCAGCAATTCCGATATTATGTAGAAATATAATTTAGTGTACTTGTGTCATAGAACAATATAATGTGTTGCACAATAAGCGGTTTCTAATCTCTTAATTTTTTGATGTTTCTGACAGAAGACGAGGTTTTTCGGTTTCCATTGCAACTTGTGTTCCTTTCCTTCTGAGACCAAACATTTTCTTGGAGTGGTTGAGTTTAATGTGAAAAGGATTTATTTCGATATTTTAAATTTTATAGCTCCTAGGCATTTATAGTTCAGGCTAGGACAGAGCAAAGGATAGTGAAGAAGTCGACCAGGGCCAAATGTCAAGTTTCTATCCTCTCTTTACTGGCGCGACTGAGGAAAATCCAGGAAAATTTTCGTCAGGATGGTTTACCGATGGTGTCGAACTTAGCACCTATCAAATGCAAAGCTAACCGTAACGCCTTACCAGCTGAGCTATTTTTTATTTCGAAAACCAACTACAAAAAATGTGACAACTAACAAAGCAAATTCATTGCCCATGTACAACATGTTAAGCCTTCCAGGCCAGAATAGGTCAGCAAAGAGTAAACACAATATAAAAACCCAATCAAAACAAATCAAAACAAGCCTTCCTTTTAGTCAGGGTCAAACAAAGACTTACATACTAAAATGATTTCCAAGGTACGATCAGAAACGTTTAAAGTTCTATGATTTTTAAAAGAATTGCAAAACGCACCTTCCGATAATTACTTTATAAAATCCTGTATTGACATAACAAATGAGGAGTGTACTATCATGGCCAATATAATGTTTTACATGACTTTATTATACACGATTTTTATCTAAACCTAGAAGATAGGCCACAAAACTGAAGTAGAGGGGGTGATGTGTGATTCTGAGAGTGTGTGTGTGAATGAGCAAGGGTTGGAATTTTCTTTTCTTTAAGAGAAATCATTATCGCATGTTCTGTCTTCTGGAAAGATATTTATGGTTTCCTGTAGTATGTAGGAAATAATGAAAAAAAGTAATCGCATTTGAAACAGAAAAACAGGGAACTTGTAAAGAATACTATTTTTCTGTAGCTAAAGTTACATCACCTCGCTGTGCTAATGGATTGTAAAATTTGTCGACCACTGCTAGTTTATAAAATAATGTTATTTTCGATGTTGCGAGATCGCGATCGCTGAACCCAAATTTGAAGTCAGTTTCTCTGTATCTGGTTTCGTTTAGGCGCTAGCCTCTATTACAGATGGAGGAATCAAAATTAAGAGGTCCAATATTTTAAGGTACCGTACTTTAAATGTTTCATTCTAAACGATAGCTTTGCAATTTGTTAATAAAATAAATTGTATTGCCCCCCAGGGTATCTCTACTAAATCCGCCCATGTGTATAGTGACTCAAACACAAGGTGTTTGTCCACAACAAAGCGCACATGGCATGAGCAGGGTTCGATCCACCGCTGTGTTTCTCAACCTTTTTCATGCCGCGATTCCTTGTAAGGTGCCTTCCACCTGGCGACATCCAGAAGCAATTTTATTGTTTCTAATAAGCGAATTTATTTAATGTTGTATTAAATAGCCTCCTGAAGGCTTCAACACACACACACACACACACACACACACACACACACATATATATATATATATATATATATATATATATACTGTTTATGAATTCGTGTTACTGAGAAACAGGACTGTTAACACGAAAGTTCTAAAGCTATTTTCATGAATTTTTCTACAGTTGCTTACACAACCCTCAAGTTTTGACACTGAGAAAATGTTCCTTAACTAAATTTTAATCAGCCTTCCGGGAATTCAAACTCAAAAGTGAATCTCGCTTATGGGAAAAGTCAGACACCGATTTATGTCTTTAAAATATTATAGCATTTCTCGATCTCGATCTACTTCACTTTTCAGTTTGCTCCACCAAAACGGGGTTACAATTTTGTTTTGTAAAATTATTTTCACAGCGTAAAAAGGGTTTTTTGTGAGCAGATGTTGCAAATTTCATGGAAATATCTGGAAAATTTTAGCTTTTACCGGTCTGTTTACAGTTATTTGAATTAACAAAGATATCCCCTGTGCCATACACACGCGCCGTGAACAGCTCTTGGGGGATGTGGAGGTAGCGCTCAACATCTCGACCTTCTGTACGAAGTGAGGTGGAGTGGTCAGTCCGACGCTCGACCGCCTTTACCTTCCCAAGGTGATCAGGAGTACCTACAACACTTTTACTCAGGTCTCTATGAGACTGAATGTACCGCAGAGCGCCAGGCATGGGAAGGATGGGTGCCTAACTTGTTACTGAAAATCTATCACAAAATTTGAACAGGATATTTTGAAACTGGTTAAATCAAAATAGGCTCAGATTGCGCGCTATTATGCTTAGAATACAAACTGTCAAAAGTTAAATTTTGTATTACGTTCAAGTTGTCATATTGCACGAAGTGTATTAGAACTTTTAATTGAAGTTTTAACTTCTAAATTTGCTAAGGACAATTTTCTTTTGGTGATGTTAGATTCGTTCAGGCTGGTTTACGTTAAAATAAACGACAAAAATGATCGTATCTTAATGTGGCAATACTTACCCTAAACTGGATTTGTTCGTAAAACTTCCATAATATATTCTTATTCGACATAACAAAAAGAGGTCATACATACACATGTGTTTACTTATCGCACAGTACATATAGGCAAAATGTAACACATATACTCAATTTTAGAACAACAACAACATATACTTAATTCTACATTTTCCTCGCATTTGGACTTGGTTATTCATAGCTGTTGAATTCGTTGGCAGAATGCAGTAGGGTAAAGGCGCTGGAAATTTCAGTACTGAAAGCAATCTAGCATGGGTTCAAACCCTGTTCCAGCTAAAGATTCTTTTTACAAAACAATCTAATCATCACTTCTCATACAAAACGGAGAATATTTCCGACTGTGAAGTGAAGCACCTGAGTCATTATGGAGAGGAAGACAATTTACGAATGTTGGTTGGAAAAGTCCCAATCAAGTCTCAGGGGGTTACCAGGAAAGTTAAGAACACGTCATTGATCAGAAGTATCCAGTTTTCATGCTATTATTCTTAGAATGAAACACTATCACATTTGTTAAGCACGTTTTGGGTAGAACCACGTGTGGAGTATTTCTAGAGTGCTGGACCTCAAATTTGAAAACCTGGATTCGATTCCTCACCAGCCATTTCTTTTTTGCATACACTGAGGTATTCAAACAGAGATTCATCTCCGGATTGTAGAAAACTTACGAAGGATTACTGGTCAGAATCCGAGTAAACAGTGTGTGTGTTGTTTAGCACAATGATAATGTAGTTTTCATGTTTTTCATTGGTCTTTCTCTCTTTCTTGATGTATTGTTTTCGTGTCTTCACTGCGTCTTACTCTTCTTCTTCTTCTCTTTATCTATTTATCTTTATTTTTCTCTTACTTTACACACACTCTCTCTTTTTGTGCGTCTACTAGGTTTGTTAGAAACAATGATTCCTCCAGACCCCGGTCTCTATAGGAGGTATCAGCCCAAATCCTCGAGACTACCCCCAACTTTAACATATTACGGAGAAAAATTCATAGAAACTGTGCAAAACTCTACATCCACCTTCCCAATTTTGACTTTACGCTCCCCCCAATCTGAACATCCTGGCAGAATCCTTGATTACAATGTATTCCGAACCAGTATGTTTAATAATCCCCACCGAATTTGCAAACTAACCCCGCGCAAACAAAGAATGTGTGTTATACTTTTGACATTATCCTAGATGTGTCTAAAAAATCTGGAGTTTTACTGGAAATCATGAGTATTTAATCTGACCACCAAGTTTGGTCTCTATTTTGAAAGTGACTTAATGAACGTTTGAAGTACCCTTTATATATTCGAATAACACTGAAAAAATATAAAATGCAAAAGTTACTTCTATCTTGCTGTTAGATTTGATTTGTGGGAACTGAACTTTATAGTGTGGGAAATGAATTTAATATTTTTACTACGTTTAAATTCCATATTTTTATCTGTACTTCTTCTTCTTCTCTTTCCCCTGCTCTCTCTCTCTCTCTCATTTCTCTGTCTAACAGTCATCCATCGGTTTCAATGTTTCATTGTATGTTAAAATTGAATTTATTTTAAGGCCTTTAGGCAACTTTGGCTAAATTTTCATTGTGTGTGTGTAATTTCTCCCTTTATCAACTTATGTATATTGATTCGTCTCGCTTTTATTCTTTCATTTTATCGATTCTAATACATGTCTATTTAATAAAAACATCCGCGCTCATGATATTTGCTGATTTTAGGATGTTCGAGACGAAGGAAGGAGAAAGATTTGGTATGTCATGTTCACACAAGAAATCATTACAGGCTTGCAGTTGGGTCCGGTTAGAAGTTAATCGATGCTAATCTGAAAGTATGCATATTTTCAACTTCCAACACCTCCCTTATACCTATATTCGGGGGTGGGGTGTAAGAACAGTAAAAAATATCAACCAAAAATAATAATACCCTATAATCTAACACCTTTATAACAAAACCACCTACATGCCTGAGCAAACATACTCCCATAAACATCGTTACAACAAATTATTCTACACTCACTCCCAGAATCCTCCTGCCCCATCGCCATTATCTTCTTGCTGTTCATACCGGCCGCTCTGGGGTTCCTTATCCAGTCTCATCCCCCTGTTCACACCCTGTATTTACGCAGGGCACAATTTGACCTTAAATTCCCAGGATGTGCGCAAAAATCACAGGTGATTGGTTAAAACTGATATTGAGCCGATAATCTAAAGCCACTAATGGAAATCACGTTGAGTATGTCCTTTATGAACATTTTTACAAATTGTCTTCCAGTACGAATATTATAATATATATGATCTTCACTAAAGCACTCATCTTCAATTTTCTTGTACCCTCCCATACAAACTTAAGGAGGCCCTTAAATCTTCCGATGATAATTCCAAAGCCATCGGAGAAATCCCTACTAAAGTTATTGATTTCGCAACTAAATCTACCATTAGTTTGTGTAAGCTATTTGTTTCATCGCGAAACTCCACTGTTCCCCCACATTTTTGTAAAATTTCAGTCATATAACAGCCGAACGCAGCTTCAAAAAAGTATGCGACTCAAAAAGTCCATTTCTATCGAACATTTTTTTCTGGCTTTAACCCGAATACTTCATTTATAAAGACATGCACCATAATACTTGAAGACAATTGCTTCACAGGCTGATAATGAATTCTTAACGTATTAACACGTTCAATTTTCATCTTAGTGAAATGCAAATATACTTCCCCCTCTACATCCCTTATCTTTTGACTCACTCCCCCTAATCCACTTTATTCAAAAAACCACATACTGTTCCTCCTTACAAAGGGATCGTTTTCTATTATAAAGTGCATCAAATGACCAATTTCTTAATTAAATTAAGAAGATAAACAGCTATGTGTTGAGTCAAGGTGCAAAACTTTCCCCTTCCCCTCCTCGCTTGACTGCAAACTGAGCTATGGTCGACGTAACTTCTGAAAGTTTTATTTGGAGCTTTTCATATGGCTAAAAGAAGTGTCTTACAAAATGATACCCATGGAGCTGAATAGGCATGGTAGTAATACACAACTAAATATAAACATTACCCATAAGAAGGGATGCTTAAGTTACTCCAGTCTAAATTGATGAGCAGTAAATACATGGACGTAATCCTACGATTATATTTGAAAAAGTCGTGATGTTTTCTCATTATAAATACTAATTGATCGTTAGCTGCAAGAATAATAAATGAATGTCGATGAAGTTGTCACTTAATTTTCATAATAGGCTATTCTATTAGATTGGAATTAATAGCAATCCATATTCCCTATCTTATTGATTTTTATAGATCGTATCTTTCATCAAGTTTATCTTTAGTAATTGTCAATGTTAATATCACTTGGACGTTGATGAATCCTTTGTTTCATTTGGTGACAAACAAAATAGTTTGTTAATTAAAAGACATGTCTTAACTTCGTTGCTTTTATTTGTCAGGTATTTCACAAAGAAATATTATGCTCCTCTTTTCTTTTGTATGTTCAATTCTTTTAGTGAAAATTAATTAGAAACCTGTAAGCACGCTCGTTTATCTTGTTTTCCAGTATCAATCGATATTTATTGATTTTAACTTCAATTCGACACTTATGAAGTGAGCTTTGTGTGTGTTCTGCTAGCACACTGACAATTCGAGTTTGAAACTATTTACTAGAGGTCATGTTACATGTTTATAGGGATCTTAATTTTTTGATTCATTGTAATTCATTGAACTCTTAAAAATTCTAATTCTCAATTTACGGTTGTGATTTTATGCGTTTGTCAAATTCACTCGAGTTCTTTTTCGTTACTTATTGAGTCAACCATAATCCTATTTTGACTGTTTGGCAATGTCTAGGGTGCGTAGAAAGCACGATGCATTGTTCTCTATACCACCTTCTTTTTACTTAACCCGACTGTTAGGTCTCTCACCGTTTTCAGTTGTCAAAAATGATGAAACTACAAAGTTGGTTAAATCAACGTCATGGCGAACCTTTTCACTTTTATTCTTTCTAGTTGGAAGAATAATCACTATTCTAATGCTTTTCCACTTAACTGTTATTTTGTGGAATAGAATTACAACCAACAATTTAAATCTTGTTATGAGCGTTGACATGATACGTGCAATAACATTTCTAATTAGCTCGTCCATGGTTACATTTTTATCGTTAATACACTCAAATAAATTGATTGAAATCTTTAATTCTGCTGTCGCATTTGATTCCCAATGGAATCCAGAAGATTCGGTACGTTTACTTGTGTTTGCGAAGGAACTGTTTTTTCTGGTTACCATCATGATTCTTATGTGTCTTAGCATAGTTTTCAGTGATGTTCTGAGCCTTAACATGAATATCGTTTTTCTTTTCTTTTTCTCCTACACATTTCTATTCAGTGAATCTTTAACAGCAATTCAGTTCGCTACACTTTGTTACTCAATTCGGCATCGTTTTCTTTGCTTGAAATTCCGTTTCTGTGACTACTTTTGGGTAAACAACAAAACAAGGAATATAGGTAAAATATTCGTAGGTGAAGCAACTGATACTGAGTTCAATCAAATATCATATGTTGCTAATAGACTACAAGAAATACGCAAAGTTTACGATGCACTATGTGACACTATCTGCAAATTGAACTCTGCATTCGGATTACGTTTATTAATTATTGTCAATCATATTTTTTGTGAACTTGTCTTCACTATCTTCCTAATAATATTCGGCCTCAAGAGAGCTGAAGAAGTAAATGTGGCATCGGTGAGTGTCATCCTAGTTGTGGATATTTTAGCCTTGTTTGGTTTAACAATACCTTGCACTTCGGTGGCTAATGAGGTAGGTAAATTATGTTGGTTGTAAAGTAATAAAAATTTTACCGCAAATCAAGAATAGGTAATTATTTACACAGTCTTTTTAGATACTAAATTCTGTTAGTCCAAATAGTAGAAATTAAGGTCCCATATAGATTAGTCACGGCCGCGAAAACTACCTTATATATGAATCCCGGCTCGCACTTAAAATAATGCGATACGCTTATATTGAAAAGACTAACAATTTTATTTGAGAATATCCATTAATTTCCACGACAATAGATCATATATATCTTTGTGCTATAAGCTTTGCAACAGCTGGACACGGGCAGCAATAGGCTACTTTTGTTTTGTTCTTAATGGTTTCGTTTACACACACAATAATTAAAAGTTAGGTTTTTGGATACCAATTATAGAACCGAGAATAGCTCCAAAAAGGAAAACATATTTTGTGTTTGTTCTGATATTTTATTTACATTTTCCTGCGGCATGAAGTATCAAAAATAACAGATCTGGTTGATAGTATAGTAACAAGTGCATAACATAAATAATTAAGTATTGTTTCAAACAGTTTTCATCACTTTTATTAACAAATTCTATAGTAGATTTAGGAGTAGGTATATCCTGTCACACATTTTGGAATGATTTTACGATTCAAAAAGATTTATCTTTTTCGCTTTCATTATCTGAACAAAGAGTTAGCTGAATAACAATTCACATTGATATAAATTCATACACAGTTGATGATAATAGCAATTTGCTGATCAGTTACTATCTTAGTCTTTGAGAATCAATTTTTTTTGGTGACTTCCTGGGTACCGAAAATATTTTGTAATCCGCAGACTAAATTTGATTATCATAGTTTTCTTTTACTTTAACCAACTATTAATGAAAACATTATTTCATATAAACAGAACTACTTTAATGAATATATATAAATCAGAATTGATAATGGAATTTTTTTGCTGATGGGTCCTTTATGTTTGCAGTCCAAAGAATTTGGTGTACTTGTTCACAAACTCCAAGACAGAAACATGGATGCTGCTGCTAAAGAGGAGGTAATCATTTTGTTCATAAAATAATATTTTTCGTGGGTCCGCGTGCTATATGTAAATATGTATTATTTATTTGCACTTAGAAACAGTGAAAATATATATCTGGACTCATCATGCCAAATGATGGATGTTACTAAACAACTCTCGCCGACCGAGGTACTCGTGTTAATCCAGACGACTGATGTCCATAATTACTAAAATTTCCAATACAAAATAAAGTTTACGAGTTTCCTTTAACAGTTCATCTTGTAATGGTACGTAAAAACAATATTTTTTAGTTTATCCGAAGACAGAAAAAGGGTTAGGATATGTTTCTTTTGGTTACGTCGCAGTCCTCTTAATGCCATAGAACAAGGCACAAAGTTCTTGAGAGACTTTTTCTACGTTCGCCAGGCTAATGTCGGGTTCGTATGTCGACTAGGGCCATGGTTGTTTCTTGTCACTTTGTGATGAATATTAATCGTGAAGGAACAGTTTACACACGACTTGTAACGGGTTAGATTATAGCTGCGTATTAAATTCATACAATGCAAATTAAATAAATTAAGAGAAACATCTTTAAATATACCTGTTACGTAGAACTATTACTACAATGAATTAAAGTTGAATGCTAATAGAACTGAAAAATTGCTGTTGTCTATTTCAATATCAAACTAGTTAATCTGAGTAAAAATAAAAAAAGAAGTCTTACTATCCAAAATGTTACAAAGAATATTAAAAGAAACATGATAGAAGTGTATTTTTTTCCTATTAGTACTCGAGATTTCAATTAGCATTCGGCGTAGTTGCTCAAGAATTCAAACAAAATTCGTTATGAAAACGTGTTACATAAACTTAGGAACAAATGGAACGTTACTACCCATCAATCTAAAAAATAGATATTACTTATTTATTTTTACGTTTTCCTTTTTTAAAACAGCTAACAGAATTTGTGGCAGTATGATTCCGTAAGGATGCATACTACAAGTAACATTTCAAGAAATAGAACATGTAAGTTTTTTTGGAAGGCAATTTTAAATAGAATCATTCGTTCCCAGAATACTCATTAAGGCCTCAGACATGGTAACGAGAACCAGGAAAAAATATGTAAGGAGAAATTGACAAGACTGAGCAACGTAGAAGTATATTTTTAGTAACCGTGATCTCTAAAAAATAATCTAGGGTAACACACATATTAAGGTACACAAAGGTTATAAATATTCTTATTGTATTCCATAATCTATTCATAACGCAATGATGAACGCTCATGACGTAACAGGAGATTTTGTATATCTCCAAAGTAAATTGTCGCCTCATGAAGGCGTTTTGACACTTCTCATATCATTCACGTACAGAACTGCTTCTTGTAAACTGACCTCGGAACACAATATACAACATTTGTTTAATTTCTGCAGTAACAATTTCTTCAGCACGAGTTCCGATGAGAGTGTGAAACTGATACTATTTGTATCCTCGATATTACATATAATGTTAAATGCTCGAGAATGAAGAAGAAATGTATCGCATGATGTGTTAACTACGGAGACTGTACTTTATGAGTAAGATTTCTGTACAGGAATACTGGCGTAATTTTCTAGAAACAGGAATCAATGATCAACAAAACTAATGTCCCGTTTTGACTAGTGTGCTGCATGCGGGCATGAACTAATACGTTAAGAAGTAGCACCGAGTGGTTGATCCCAGTTGGCATTCGTTTCGCATTTAGAAGGTTTTGAAATCAATTCAAGAAGTCAGCCGTAGATATTTAGATATTTTCATAGTTATTATTCATTGGTGGTGGCTAATACCGGTGGGGTAATTAAAGCTAGGCTCCCGCCAACTCTCCCTATCCCGACATAACAAGTCAAAGATACTTGGATCCTACAAACGGAATTCAAAATTCTTGTGCAGGAGTAGCGTAGAGTGTACGTAACTTTTATAAGCATTATTTAGTTTTTCAATGTGTTTCAAATTTGTTTCCTTCTCTCAATTCTACTAATCTTCTAAATTGGAAGATAGTGTAACCATCCTCTTTATTTACTTGTTAGCCAAAATATAGAAGCTTGGAAATGATCATAAATATACTTCAACAATATTTTTAGAAATATGATTTGTTAAATACCCTGGCTAATTTTGATCTTAATTTAAACTATAATATGTAAACTTAAGAGGGTATATCTCCTTCGAAAGCTTACAAGTCTTAAGAATAAAATTATTTTTAAGGGTTATGTAATTAACTCTCTATATACAAAAATGCATAAAGCATGTGAGAAACCCATCATCAAGTATCTAAATACCTGACTAAAAGCCTTGAATTGACAAAACCTGTCTTATACATAGCAACACATAAATGCTTCGTTGTTACTATTTAGACTCAATCATTAATAAATGTATTTTACTTCTTTTGTAGCTCAACATATTTATAAGTCAGATAAACTACAGACAAATGGAGTTCAGTGCCTGTGGATTTTTCACTTTGGATTTCAAGTTATTAAAAGAGGTACAATTATTCCTTACATCTTTCGTAATTTCAAATATTTTAAATGCGGTCGAGTAGAGTTGATCACTGAATATTCCTTGTATCTCAGAAGAAGTGAGCGAGCGAACGAGAGAATTTCAGCACTGGTACCAAGTTGCCACTTTATTATTTCAACCTACGGCGCTTGAATAAAAGTGGGACTTTTGTCCCAGACGCGGACGGGGACTTATTTCTGTCCAGTTAATGAAGAAACAAGTGTTTTTTCAAGTGATAACTGGTATTATTTTCTCCTGAGCATGGAGTATACCGAACCCAAAATTTGAAGGACAACTACTAGAATATGGAATCTGGTTTTCGTACACCTAAGAGATCGAGAATGTCCTCGGAGATGATAACTGTTCCCAGAGGGGTTTCTCTTAAAGAGACTTCTGCGTACGTTTATGTAATTTACTAATGCCATTTCAGACTGTGTATTTGGCTCCACTTTTAGGTTGGAACTTCTTAGACGTCCACCTACTTCATCTGAGAGGAAAGTGAATTAAATTGCTGTTGTTGGAGGAAGTTTGAATTACCATCTTTAATAATATGACGAAACCGTACGAACACCCAGAACACGAGAAAGTAATACAAGGAGCGCTATGAAGTTGATGGTTGTGTTTTTCAGGCGACAACCAGAGGAATGTGCCATCTTCCAAAGTAACCTTTTCTTCTTCAACTGCGGCTTCTTTGCACATAGAATAACCAAATTATATGAATTATTCTCTACTTGAAAATAATTGGAGTTATAAAAATACCCTTCTGTGAAAGACACAGATTGGAAACTTAAGAATCGTTGTACGATTCGATTGTACAATTCCTACTTCAACCTTGTTAGTAGCCGCAGCTGCAAATTATTAACACAGAATTACCAAGCTCAGGGTTAAAATAAGAAAGGAAAGAAGTAAATAATCAAAACTACTTATAACATAACTTCACATTTCTTGCCACCAAAGCTAGAACATTTACCAGAGTAGTACACATATGGACTTAGTGTCCGTTAAATGTAACTCGTTTTATTCAAGTGACTATTTGCTTGGAAATGCTTATGCAACTAATGTTGTTGAAAACCAGCCAAGGAGGCAAATATTTCATTTTGTTGCAATCCTAAATTAAACTTGCGCTGCTGGGTATAACGTGTTAAACTGAAGAAACTTGGAAAGGTGGAAGGGTTGCTTAAAACCATATTTGAAACGTAATTTGTTGTTTCACTTCCAGGCACCTTTAGAGCAGAAGTCGAATCTATTAGCAATCAACTCTGTCGGTCATAATTTAGCTTAGTCTATTTTCTAACTTCAGCAAATGTAAAAGATCCTTTAATATCTGATCGTTTGTTCTTTATGATACATTGTCAAAATATCTAACCTTTTAGTTATGTCTAATAAAAATACTCTATGAAATGGAAGTTTTTTAAAACTAACTTAAACACAACCAACTATTCACTAGTGTTTCATTGGGTTATTCTTTGTACAATTATAGATAAAGGAATGCAATTTGTTTCTATTACCGTGTTTACATATCTTGGGTGCTTCTGCAGAGTGCTAACTCAAAAAAATACTTTGAGGGTGGGAATGGAATTGATAATTCAAATCATATTGTGATTTCCTGAGAATTCACAAGTTCTTAACTTCGGTACAATCTTGCATTTGACTTAGCCCCCTATACATATGTGTAGATATTTTTCTCTTGTCAGTGATACTTAAAACTCAAAAATGGAGTTTTGTGACTTAACCTGTTCGTACAAGCAACCGAGATATTTCCTTCATTACAAATAACTAAATAATAGTAGATCTTATTAAAAACAGCTCTTTTTCAAATAAACGAAAGAAAGGCAAACATACATTATCAAATGTTATAGTCTCCAATAGAATATCTTAATATATTTCTGCTATCTTTATTCTCATTTCTTTAACTTAAATGAAGGGGAATTTATTCATATACATTGAGACAAATAACTCACAATCTACCTTTCAGTGCTTCAGTCTTCTACAGTTACAATGGGATAGCAGGGTTCTCTATGTTACGAAATATTTGTTTATATAATTATTTAGTATCGCAGGATTACAGACTTTACATAACAAGAACAAAATTAATGTCATTGACCTCTGGACAAAACAGTAACAAAATTCCCGTAGCATTATTAGAAACTGTTATGTTCAGTTTTGGAAAGGAGCAGCGAGTAAAGCAGACAGAATGATTTAACGAAGAATACAAAACCTATTACAATAAAGAAAATTAATGTGGAGAAATCTATGTAAATATACTTTTACAATGCAAACGAAACACGAATGTTAAACCGAGTAAGGAAACTCGTGAAAACAATATATACATGAAGTGACAATATAGTTTATTATATAATCTAAAATTTCAGGAGAATATGCTCTAATATTGGTTTTGAAAATGCTCCATTTGAAGTAACAGAAACATTGTTTTTGTGTTAAAATGTTATATGATTAAAAGTCAGCATAAAGTTTCATGAACAAACTAGTTTTGCATTTGGAATGTGATACTTTGTACTTATATTTTTATATTGCTAATAGAGTGCTTCATCTGTAGCTATAATATAAATCCATTATTTTAAACATTAGAAACAATGACTTACTCTCACACATCGAGATCGGAAATTTATTGGAGTGGTTTCGCATTTTATATGAAATCATATGTTTCGTTCAAACTTATAATATTCTTTCTATAATTCAAACATTATGCTAAATAAATTAAGTATTTGTGATTCATATGTTCCCTGTAAATATAAGAAGTTAGGTCTTAATATATTTGCAACATAATTTCATGTACTTCTAACATTATTACGCTCTATGTATACACTGTTATTAAGCATAGATATTATGCAATATATTAACTTCGTTACGTTTCCTAATTTGATTTCATATTAATAATCTTTTACACAAATCTACAGAAAATATAGTAAACTGTACAATTATTTACATATACTGTATTTATATCAAGGTTGTAAATATATTTCTTTGTAACCATTTTCAGAATCTAATTTATGATTCTTTGATGCATTACAAAGAATGAACTTATTAATATTACGACACTTTATCTTCCTTTTTCAGATTGCTGGAGCGGCAACAACCTATTTAGTTATTTTGATCCAGTTCCAGATATCAAACGAAGACGATACTTATTTCAGCAGTTTGGAAAGACAGCCAGAGGACTTTCCTTCATCCACTTTGGATTACAACACTTCAGGAAGTTCAACATACCTTCCTCCAACATTTGCAAATATCTGAGCCAAGTACAAACTTTTGTTACTTAGAGATTAAATATAAGGATCGTACTTTCAGATTATTTGCAATAATCAACTTTGCGAATACGGTCTCTACTAGAAGTCCAACATTTTTTAGTAATTACTAGCATACAACGGTGCGTCTTATCCCGTTGTTACATGACTCTTGACTGTAGTCGTGGTTATTTCACTATGTAGAATATAGGGGTTTTCATTTGCACTCTACTCGGTTTTAAATTATATAATTTAAATATTTGTTGTGTAGTATGAAAACATGTAGTCTGCACTGTTTAGTAGTTTGTGACATTAATTGCACATTCGCAATTTAAAATTGTTTAACTGTTCTATTACAAATTCATGTTTGGGATATTGTGTGCGTACGACTTCTGGAGAAGTAAAATTTTGGATCCAAGATACTTTTCTGAAGAAGACTGAAGGTTTTATCATACTGTATATAATTAATACCATTATCAGTATATAATTAATGTGAGATGAATCCCCAGATAGCACTTAACTCAAGCAAGTTTGAACAAGGTTTGGTATTGTAAATCTGCAGAAAGTCTGGCTTTGCACGATTGCGAACTCGCTGTAATCTTAATGCAAAGTTGTTACTTGATGTGTGATAAAGTTGTTGCAAAACTTTTACGCGAAACGTTCTGAAGTATCCCAGTGTACTCAGGGATGAAACCCGAATAACATATTGAACTCGTGAAATTTGTCAGACATCAGAGAGGTGATAACACTGACGAAACACTGCTAACTGGCTGTTATCTCATATCAAAAAGTTTGTAGCAAATCAACTGCTTTCTTAAAAAGTTCATTGTTAAATTTCCACAAGCATTAGACACCTACAAACTCCACTTTATGCACTTGTACCATCATTCGTCAAGGACAGGCATGCTTACACAACTATCTCAGTCCACTGGAATGGAGATGAGTGGCGTTGAATGGACAACTGCTTCCAATTCCGTGTCTGCAGACTTTAGCTCCAGACTTCCTCTTGAAAATAATTTCGTGTACATGCAAAACTGTACCCATTGCCATAGAAATACTTATAGATATCCCATGAGTCTTGACGATTCTGATACTGACAATTCAGATAGTGACTGGTGTGATGAAAGAAGCATATTTCAAAGAACAAACAATATGCTTAGTGAGAAAAGTGTTGACAGTTTCTCTCTACCATTGTATTTCTAATGTTCTCAAAACGTCAGCACTATTTGGACCAATTTCTTGTTATAATAATGTATATGCTTGATTTGTGAAATGCTTTTGACATGATAAACTTCGTTTTGCTGTATAATTTTAAAATTATTGATGGTTCAATTCCAGGGATATTAAATGAAGTTGGTAAAAAGTATAAAATTTGTGCAGTGGGTAACATATTCTGTAAATGCAGTGGGTAACAAGTAATACAAAAATAGACAATATGTCCCTGAAATAATGGCGCAATCTTCGGGAGGATATTCTTCACGTCAATGTAAGAAAAATGTTTCTTGAGAAAATTTCGAAAGCTTTGTAGTTTCGGAGCGACATGCGCTCAAAATAAGGGAGGCATCGCCACAAATGACGTCATATATCGAGAAATTTCGATGTTAGTGTTGTGGGCGTAGTAAATTACAAATGAAGTAGTTCCAAACACATCAATTTGAGTAAAGTTTGCAATTGACGAATGAAGCTTACTCTCTCTGTCGTATATACTATTCGAATGGACTACTATTCGTAAATACTATTCGATAGTCGTAAATACTTTCAATGGTATGGAAGGAATTGAAAATATTAATGTGAGAAAGGGTTGGCAACAGTGAAAACCTGGGCGTCGGATATACTTCTATGACTTGTTCCAGTACCTAACACACACGTGTCAAAATTCGGTGTAAATCAATGCGGATAGGTATAATGGTATGGAAGTAATTAAAAAATGTTCAAGTTCGGAACACTAATACTTGAGGTGCTTTATGCGCGGGAGTGCCTCTATAGGCGTAAGATTATCAGCTAGGTTCAGGAAAGGTGAGAAAAACCTACTTATAATACTGCCATCAGGGAGGGACATTTCGAAATTTTAGTCACGTTTTCTACCAGAGGGAGAAAGGAAATTTATGAGAGACAGCAACGTTCAAATTACACTACCGTAAAGTATATAATTTAGCTAAAGATAGTCAACAATACTATTTATTTCCAGGTTTTTAACCAACGATTAATGGATTAATAACAAAATAAGATGTTGAGGTCACAAAGTACTCCCCCGTTTTTACTGCTAGACTTAAAACGTTGGTATACCAACACCAAGCTTGAGGCGGAAAAAACAACTGTTTGCGGTGTGATTCAAACCTAGAACCTTCAGATTTGATCGCTGTCTGTCACTCTAACCACTATTCCATAGCTCATCTTATGAAATATTTGCATTTTACTGCTCCTTTTATCTTATGAGGACTGTTTATGAAGCATTGTCATGAATGTCGGTTTCAATTCAACATTGGTATAGCCGATTTTGAACTGTGTTAGAGCTATTAAACCTGTTTTGCTGATTTTTCGCAAGTCATCCTTCTCAGCAAATCATGTCATATTGCGTTTCGGACTTTGTGTTGCATATATCAAATGGGAGAAAATAATATTTATTTACCCTGAATTGTTTAACTTAATTTCGTGAAATGCGTATAATGTTGAAAATTTGTAAAATATTGAAAAATACAAAACGAAGGATTGCGATCAAATATTAATAAGTACTAAGAAAAATATGCAAAGTTCATTAATTGTTTATGGAATCCTGGCTTTCCTGCTAGAAACCAAACACACTGCCAAGCCGAGAGCTCGTTACAAGAACTTTGGAACCGTAATTTATTCTTCACGTAGCTAAGCAGATTATTAACAGACGCCATGGATGTGTTTTACAATTTAAAGCTGCAGGTTTGCTATTGACTGCTTTGCCACAACTTTGCAAGACATTTTGTTTGAAGTTAGTTACTGTAAGGAAAAATCAAACAAGTCCAAACATGGTATAAACTAGCGTGCTGCCCGTGACATTGACAGCCAGTATGTTTTAGTTATGGCATCAACACGAACAGTGAAGATTCTAAGTTTGGGGATTATAATGTGAAACGTGCTTCAAACTTGGAGACTTGAAATCTCAAACATTTTGGGAACTTGCTTTAAGTTTACTGTACTATCTGCCTTAGCAATTTTTACAGCAAACAAATAAAAATATTGGAAACATCATTCAAACAATGTAAAGTACATTTGAATGTGATTATTTTAGAACACAGAAATAGTAGTTTTATTTGAAGCATGCATGCTATTTCTGATAAACAATAGATATTGCAAATGGTGGTAGCAAAAGGAGAGCAAGTACAAAAGCCTAAATTATTTTCTTAGAAACATAAAATGGCAGCCTGCTTTTTTCTAAAGGTTTCTAATGGGTTTCACATGTGCGAGAGCTAGGTCAAAGAACAAGATGGAATTATCTGAAACGGCACATTTCTCGAGTTACTAAGTTTTTGTTATCAAACCATCTATTCTTCTTCACAAAGTAATATTGAATGAAATAACGATAGCTTTTTCAACTGATAGTATTAAACGTAAGTATAATTCATTTTTAGGATAAAACTGCTGGCAAGCAGATGTGTGCTTTTATAGCGGAAGAATAATATTAATGTGGAAATTCAATATGTTTCAAGTAAATTCTTTTCAAATCTTTTAGCAGTCTATATTTAATTATCTTAATCACCTTTTGAAACAATTTTGACAAAAGCTTAATTCTATACCAGCAACAACTTAAAAATATTTGGTACATAAGTCAAAAAAGGAGAACATCTCGTTGATTAAAAAAGTTGATTAAAATTAAGTTTTTCAATAGAACAATTATTACGGTCTAGTTCATTCGAGAAAATTGAAAAAACTTAATATCTAGTTTTATTCTTCTTAAGAGATTCAATGCCAAAGAAATAACACCAGTAGTCATAATTATAGAAAAAAAATATGGTAAATTGAATTTAAAACACATTAATATAAAGAAAGCACTTTTGTACAGTTTCAAGTTTGTCAGACATTGTTTTGGACAGATAATTCCAAACACTGGAGGTATTCTAATCTAGTTCGAACCAAGGTTTTGAACAATGTATGAACATGCTGATATTGTTAAACTCGTACCATTGAGTAAACATAAAAACAATTAGCTCTCGAGATTAACCAATAAGTTCATTGATATAATTATTAAAGTTCAAGTTACAATAAAAATAATAGCCAAGTCCTTAAAAGTTTTGACATTCTCTATTTCAATACTTGTCACCTTATATGAGCTTACGAGTTTTTTTTAGTAAATTTTATAAATTTCGTTTCATGTATATTAATTTGCATTTAGTTTCCAATAAACCACTCATGAATTTTATCAATGACTGTTTGAAGAAGGTAATTGTCTGTAAGTTTATTATTTTACCCAAATATCTTTAGGTCGTCCAGATACAAAAATAAACTAGAATTACTAATTACATCGCATAAGTAATTGATATAGAGATTGAACAAAAGAGAGCCTAAAGGCGAAACTAGAGGTATGACATTCTTTATGGTAGCTTTTTCGAATATAAAATTATCAAGCTTAATACTAAAGGCTCCATGAGTCAAATAACTTTTGAAACAATTGGAAAATTGATAAGCCAAACCTCGAAGTTTTTTCAATATGATATTATGATTTACATTATCAAATGCCTTGGCTAGATCAATATATATTACATCGCACTCGGATCTATCGGCAATGCGCCCCTGTATAATAATAATAATCATAGTGAATGAAGGAGGGAAGAAGAGGAAAATAAAATCATCATACTATTTTGGAAATAATCATCCTAGTGAAAATAATCTACAAGAGTTTAAGCGTAGCGGTAATCGGTGAAAACAAAGAAACTAGTATTTCTGGTAAATAGATCAATCCAGCAACTCCTCTACCTTAAAAACGCAAAATAAAAAAAGAAATATGGACAGAATGTAAAAGACTAAGAAATGGCTAAGCTGACAACATAATGATCTCGATCATACAACTCGTAAATAATCAAATAAAACAGCCCTCGCAAGCAGCAGTATTCGAAGCAAGAATACACAACCTAATTCAAAAGACTGTATTCTCACAGCACACAGAATTCGAGAATAATATTTACGCACTTTAAATAATAGGTAAAACTAGGAACTTAGAAGTTGCCACCCGAGAACAAAAGAATCGTGAGAAATATCTTAGTAATGAAAGTAAACAAGAGTAATAAAGATAAAACAATAATAATAATAATTTTCCCTGCGATGTTCAAGCAGACTGTTATGTGACCCCTCAATGTTAGTAGATTGAAGGAATATAAACAAAAAACTATAGCAAGCTACAAACTATGACAAATGGAACCGTAGTTTAAAGGGAATTATCGGTTATTTACATCAAATATAAATCTACAACTTGTAATAAACATGTCATGAAAGACATTTAGTAAGAAAGGAAAATAGCAGCAAAACTTTGAATGTTCCACTTTAATGTATGAAACTTAAACAAGAACAATAGTTTCGTAGGAATTTAAGGCTTTGCTACAAAAACAACAGTTCAAACATATGGTTAAGTTTCTTGTTCTGTTTTTTTTAAAATGGTGGAAAGTGAGTCAGAAGAAATATATTTCTTGCATATGGAAAAAAAGGAATGAGAGCTGTCCCTTATCACCATTTATTTTGACAAATAATAATCTTGTTATGTTTTAACAAGCTTTAAAACTGTTGATAGGAAACAATAAGATCCTTTATCGTTGAATGCAAATATAAAGAATTTCAAATGCATTTAAATGTTCGAGGATCGATATTTATCAAAATGAATGGCATATATTTAATCTAAGTAGATCATTTCGTTCCCTTTAAAGCAAACATAGAAAGCAAACGACACTTAAGCTTTAGTGTTGTGGTGACGCCTGTCCTTTAGTTATTCAATAGCTTCTTGAGAATTATCATCTAATAATCAACACTCCTTCGATAAGTAACATCCTAACACGATCTTCTAAATTTCTTATCCTGAAAGGTGTATAATATTCTAAGTAACATATTCTTGTTATTTATTGTAACAAACTTTCCTATAAATAAAAATACGTTGATTGTAATGCAATTTTCAAAGTGAATTAGGATAATTGGTGGTTCACCCACTCGTGTTGTTGATACTTATTAATATTTTTACAGCTTCTTTTAATACATAAAATATCCACGATTTAGCAGAAGTAATGAGGAGAAAAAATAATCAATTTGACTTTCTGTATGCTGTGTCTCCAATCTTTCATTTAGCAAGACTAATTGGTATTCTGCCTTGGTCTTTCGTCCAAAACGGTGACATGAGAACATTAATCAATTCGAAATTCTGGTTTGTATATTCGATTGTATTGCTAATTCTTGCTTTTCTTTCCAGCACGTGGTTGCTTTTCGTTGGATGCTATATTGTGTATTATCAAACAATAACAAATTCAATTAACCTACTTTCGGTTGTCACGATAATTTATAGAGTGTTGTTTAGGGTTATTGGACTTTCAATTGCGTTTTCCTCACTCAAACAAACCCCAGAAATTATTAATACTTGTAATATGATCAATAAATTCGATTGTGCTTTGAATTTGAAACGAACTATAAATTCTTCTTTGTTGAGAAGAAGTTGGGTACTTCTTACATTGTTTCTTTTTCTTGTAACTCTCGGCATTATTTTTGAAATGGTTGTTTACATTGATAACACTAACTGGTTTACTATATTTTGTTATTTGTTACTATACTATGAAAAGATAATTGTCTGCCTGTTTACTACACTCTGTTATGGAATCTGTAAGAGATGTGTAGTTCTCAAAGGTTACATCTCTGAGTTTTTGCCCTCTGATTATTTGCAACATGTGCCCGGTAAACTATTCTGTATTTCACCTGTGGTTGACGTCAGGAATGCCAAAACTGTTAATGTTTTGGAAAGGTGTGGTAGTGTTACAAGACTGGAACTGTACCGCAAATGCTACGACCTTCTGAATGACACATACATAAAATTGAATTCTGTGTTTGGCTTCAGCGTTTTAATATCTGTTACTCACACCTTTCTGCAACTTGTTTTCACTGCTTTTTGGATTTTAACTATGATCAAGGAAGCTAATGAATTAGATACTTCCACCCAATGCATATCTGTTACCATGAATGTGGTTATGCTGCTCGCTTTAACAATCCCATGTGTTGCGATTATGAATGAGGTAAGTTAGAACCTGTTAATATGAACATCCCGATAGTTAAACGATTATCAAAATAATATAATAGGATTAAATTAATTAAAGTTTTTGTACACCAACTTCCATAATTAATCAAGGGAATGAAGCTTTATGCTTTAATGACAATATTTCGGTACTAACAATTGATTTAGGGTTTACGTCATATATGTAGTATAAATATAAAATTTTACGATTATTGTATCGACGTAACCGCTGACATCAACAGAAACATTAACAGTTAGATATGACATTTGCTATTGTGAATGTTCAAATTTGTTTTAATTTAAAATTCGACACCTGAAAATGATATTTTTGTATCTCCTATTCAATTTCTATTGAGATAGAACAACAATCATCTGACGTGGAACTGTCATCTACGTTTCAGCTCTTTCCATGCTTTGTTAATTTAATTGATGTTCTTTCTAAATAAGTACTTTTGCAACTCTCCATAAATAATTACTTTTGTTTAGCAATTATCTCTTTAGATATAAATTGTCTATTAATATATATATATAGAAAAGTACTCCAGCAGTTGACATCTCCGTATTACTCTTTTTATAAGAGAGCTAATGCTATTTAGTTCTCGTTCCGATAGAAATTTTTGTTTGAGCTATATACACATTCCCACAGTTGCAAATTATGTTGTATGCATCTGGGACCTTAAGTTTGAGATCATCTTTGGCAGGTCGCAGTTTACTTTCGGGTTTCACACTTGGACTATCTATGGTTAGGGTTTCTACTATCACAATTACATAGATTGGTTGAACATCAAGACAGATTAATTTACAATAGCTTTTAATACATGCTTTTAACCGACCCCTTCTACACTAGATGATTTATAAAATCCTCAAGTCTGTTCCGAATGTCGTAGTTTATTGCCACTTGCAGTTTGATAGATATAGTTTAGTATAATCATAAATACTTGAAGTTGTTATTTTCAGAAATAGATTGAAATATGGTGTTGATACATTTTTTGTATACTTACAGTCCAAGGAACTCGGTGTACTGGTTCACAACCTCCAAGATCGAAAGTTGGACCCAAATGTTAAAGAAGAGGTAATTAATTCCCAGTGCATGTGAAAGTAATTAGCTTAAAAATAAATACTGTAAGATAATATTCCGTATGCCAACACTCTTTATTTACTATCTCAAGAAAATATTGATAAATGAAAGTTTTTTCGTCACTTTCATTGAAATAAAAGATACGGGTCTGTGACACAGGTTTTAAGATAATGGTTTTAAAACTCAATTAGTATTTACATAGGTAAAAGAAATAGCCTTTTACATACTCATGTTATACAGTCATATGTTAGACTGTAGCTGGATGTTAGGCAGGAGAAAAAATAACTTCTTTAAAAAACGACTTAATTTATCTTGAGATTCAATAGAAGTCTTGAAGAGTCTATACATTGCAGAGAACATGAAAAAGATATAACAGATATTTCTATATATAATTGGCGTTTTAGTATTTAAATTTGTTTTCAAATTTTTTAATATATTTTTAACATTTCTATCCTATAAAGCGAAATCTCTTTGTGACCAGTTAGAGAGGTAAAATTCAATATGGGAACGAAACAATTAACATTAATAATTTCTTTTTAACTTTATGTTATATGTTTATATTAAATAAGTCACAGCCATATTCAATCCACTAGTGGATGAGGCCTCTCCCCGAAGGGAGGAGTTGGTCTACTGCTCCCACGCTGAGCAGACGGGTTGGCAGAGGAGAGCCGAAGCTCTCACTGTGATCGCCACTGTCTTTTATTCACAGCAGCTCCCCAATTGTCCTCATGATGCTGGATCAAGACCTACATTTTTTAGCCTCCACCGGGAATCGAACCCGGACCGCTCGCACTAAAATCGAGCGCGCTACCGACTTGGCTATATAGGAGTTCATATATATATATATATATATATATATATATATATATACACCCTCCATTCCGAAAGAAACAGAACTTTTGAAAACAAATAGTACCACTAGTGCCATCTGTTGTAATATTTTACCGGTAGATGGCGTAGTCCCTCATTGACAACTGGTATAAATGTCATGACATTTGGATGCACGGCAACAAAGTTATTGCGTTTCAACTGTCAGTGTGTTGTGTACATCGGTCGGAAAATGAGTTTCAAACAACGAGCTGCAATTGAGTTTTGTGTTAAACTGGGTAAACCTTTTACTGAAACGCACCAAATGCTACAAAATGCATATGGTGATGAGTGTCTATCCCGTACGCAAGTTTACGAGTGGTTCAGGCGATTCAAATCGGGTAGAGAGATGCTGGATGATGACGAAAGATCAGGCCGTCCCAGAACCGGATTATCGGAATTATCCACAAAGAATTTGTTCAGCCCGGCCAGACAGTCACTGGAGAGTTTTACTTGGGCGTCATGAAGCGTTTGCTGGCAAGAATTCGTCGTATTCGGCCCGAATATCGAGAAATCGGCAGTTGGACTCTTTTGGACGATAATGCACCATCACATCGTTCGCGACTTGTAACTGAATTTTTGGTCAAAAATCACATTATTCGTTTGCATCATCCGCCCTATTCACCAGATCTCGCTCCGTGCGATTTCTATCTGTTCCCGAAACTGCATTTGGCGATGAAAGGAAAGTGGCACGCATCGATTGAAGCCATTGAGAAGGCGACGACCGCCGTCCTAAAGACCATTCCAATACAGGACATGGAGAAGTCGTTTGACAACTTGTTGAAGCGTGCAAATATGTGTATCGATGCAGAAGGGGAATACATTGATCAATAAAAATGATTTGTTCCAAAATGTACATTGTTTTTTTGTTTTTTTGAAACGTTCGGTTTCTTTTGGAATGGAGGGTGTATATATATATATTACATTCGTTGATAAAAATGCAAATACGAAAAAAGGGAACTCGGTATATCTTGCAAAGCAGGTCAACAATTACATTTGTGAATTTATTTCAAATCAAACAAAAAGTTCTAATGATTTAAGCTAGTATAAACGTGAAATTCAAACCACCTTTGTGTTTCAATTTGAGGGAAATTTGTCGTGCAGAGATTAACATTCACCGCTAAGCTGTCCTTCCCGACCACTCTATCTCTTCTAAAACGTAATAGAATTATGAAATGAACTATCTATTAATAGCAACATTTTTTTTATCTCCAAAATAGTCCTTAATTATACAGTATGTACAGAAAGTTAATGAGGTTTCTGTTATTTTAATTTGATTTCATATTTTAATCTTAATAATGTGCAACGCAAAGATTATTCTATTTTACGTACAGCAACAAACACTCAGAAGCTATGACATCCTAAATTAATTACAGTATTTGTTATTTACATTAATCACAAATAGCTATTGTGAGAGTCTATGATATATGTACTATTCAACTGTCAATTTACTTTTAAAAAATAATCAGCTAATTTATCAGATTGCAAATATGTAAACCACAGTTTGTAAAAATAGAATAAATTTCAAATTTTTTAGATCTTTACTGTACAGATGTCTACCTGAGAAAAGGATGTTATCCTAGAATATGTTACTTGATTTATACAAGTTCAAGCTATGGATAGCACGAAATTAAATGATGACAAAGAAACATACAATATCGTAGATTGTTTAAACTTTAACTTTTACTACGGTGGTTATTGCGGACAGTGTTTTCATATCGCTCTCGTCTTGACCAGTTGTACTTTTTCTTGCTCTCTACCCAAGATTACAATTCCGTTGTAACTTCCTTTAAATCTCTCACAATATAAGTAGAATTCATAATGGACCTAAATATAGATGCAGATGGAAGAATGTGTTTGGAAAGACGCATGTAGTTTTGTGTTCCACTGCTGGTGAGATAATATTAATAATTTATTAGTGACTGTTTCAAAAACCTATTCCCGAGAGTATGATATCAAAAACTGTTGGGAAAAACGCGATGCAACCTTTGGAATTCACCCATCACCATCAATGTAGTGACGTATTAAATAGTACATGTTTTATTAAAATAATTTTGGTTTACCTAGTTGCAATCTAGGTTGGGCGAAAGATGGCTGCTCGCTGGCCAGAACGTTGGGTCACGGTGGGAAAACTAGTTCTGGTACCGTTTTTTTTACCATTCGGCATTCCTTCTGCCAACCAACGGAATCTCCAACGTTAGCATAACTAATCTCGAGATTCAGATGACAATTAAAATGTTCGAAATGAGAAAACAAGTAAAGAAAATCATTTAGTGATAAATACTAACAAAAATAATTAATGTTTTTAAAAAGATAAAATAAAAATCTGACCTGGTGGGATTCGAACATTGCTCGGCCAGTTCGTACTCCAACGCTGTACCCCTGATCCATGGGGACATCTAAACAACACGCTCTGGAAGGGTACTAATTTGCTAAGTACTGTAAGTTTCGTAAAATACATTACCTTCAGGTATTAGTTTAGAGTGTTAAAGGTTCATAAAATTAGTTTGTTACAATCAATTTAAACCGAAATTATTTGAAATACACCTAAATGTACTTGTTGGTCTTGCATTGTTGACCAATGATAGTTATTTGGTTGGTAAATATTAAACTTTTACCAACTAAAATCGCAATAACAATTGCTATTAGAGTTAGTACCATTCATGTTTATATAACCAACGGTAAACGAGCAAAAGAAACACGGAGGCAGTTTGGTGAAAACATTTACAAGTATGAGTAACAAATATTCCGTGAATATTATACTTTCTGTAATTGGATTAATTTTATAACTTTCCGTTTTATTCAGCTTCGCGTTAGAAAGGTGAATATTCGTGTATTATTAATGTTTTAACCGTTGATTATTGGCTCTCTTAGCTTCTTGACATTTCCCTTAATTTTCCCTTGATTTATGTACCATTGTTGGAAAATATTCTTTCTCTACGACATACCAAACTTAGAATATTTACATATCCATACATTCGCATCTTCTAACAATAAATGGATAGAGTTCGTTTACAGAACAGACGTAGAATATATCTGAGTAGGACGTGATAGCACAATAGAAATTATTTCACTGCCCCCCCTCTCTCACACACACTAACACTCCCACTCACGCACACTCATATTTTTATGAACATCAACACAAGGTAATTTCCAATTGTATTATGTGCATACAGCATTGAAATATATTATTAGCGGTTAAACACAACGGGCCTGTTTAATCAAGAAACAATCGAATTATGACACAATTAATCCAAGTTTTCAACGACCTATCATGTTAGAAGAGGAAGACATTTGCAAATGAGATTGGAGTACACATGGTGAAGAATGAAACTGGCTATAAATTAAAGGGAGATGCTGAACTTCTGGTACGTCCGAAAACCAGACATCAGATGGCATTATCTCTGTGTGAACATATTGGACAACATGTAGTGCGACTCTATACAACCCTAAGGCAGTAGACAGCGAGAAGCAATCGAGATAATAACTGGTGCCGCAAGTGCTTCAAAGACATACTGCGGAGACTTAGGCAAAGTTAAGTTGGACTGTATATTTGAAGTACGGATTGAATCAAGCACATTGTAACAAAAAACAGATAGTTTTGTATATTACTCAGCTAGCAATTCACAGACCTCAGTGAAGCATAAAATCATGGACAAAATGATAAAGAAATTTGGCAACAACCCCTAAATTGAGGAAAAATTCCGCATAAATCAAGGCACAATAAGAAAACAGCAACATTATTTTGGGGTACAGGTCGTCACAAATACACAAAGGAATTTAAACTAGTAGAAACATAGCTACTGCGCCAAGCAATAATGCCTGAGAGTAAATATGCAAACTATCTGCAACGTTATAGCAGGAAATGTTGTTGGATCATAGGTGAACAAAAGATATAATGAGAAAATGTGTTGACCATATACAGAAACCTTATGATGTCGTGAAGTGAGTGGAAGGGTTGTATGAAAACTGACCAAAATGCATGAAACTACGAAGGATGAACGAAAAGACATTGAGAAGTTTGCTAAACAAGTATCTTGGCTTGATCGTTCGTCGGAGAAAGGTATCATTTTGGGATATGTGATGATTTCTACTTGTACTGATATTGAAAGGTGTTAATAGTAAAGCATAATGTATGAATTTATAGGTAGGAGGTGTATGTACAATATATGTACTGGTAGGAGGTGTTAATGAATGCCTAATCATCTTAAATTAATTCAGGCTTTCTTCTCAAATGGCTCAAAGGGAAAAAATCTGTCATCGCAAGGCACTTGGAAAAGTCGTTTTGTTTCAAGAAGGACATACTTGACATACCCATTGTCTGGATCTGCTACAGTACGGAAAAGAAGAACACCTTCATTCAGGGTAATTGAAAATGATTCATCGGTTTCATGAGTTTACTTTAAAAAGACTAATACACTTACAGTTAAACAAGATACCTCAAAAGAATCAGAAACTGCAAGTTTTAACGCGTTGTTTCTCATACATATAACTTTCACGACTAGCGAGAGATGGCAGTTCCATCGTAAATGCTGTATGTGGCTTCCTTTCATCACACAGCACACTTCTATGCTATAGTCCAATTCGGTCCAAACGCGTTCCCACATAGGGGGAGTTGCGTTCGTATCATGTTCGTAGATGTGGTTGTTGTGTACCCCAAATGCGAACATTGTGTCGTTTAACATCACTACTAACATAAAATGTTGCCTCATCACTGAACAAGAGGATTCAGCAAATCTTCGTTCCGTGGATCATTCAAAACCCATTTACAGAAGTTCAACCGTTTCTGAAGATCATTTAATTTAAATTGTTGCAACAACTGTACACGGTCAGGTTTTAGTTCCAAATTCTTATACAAAAATTTCGACACAGTTGGTTGCAGAATACCAAGTTCATGACTGCCGCGATATGTGGACATCTGTGGGCTGCGAATGAAAGCATCCTGCACTCACTCCATTGTTTCATCTCAGATGGAAGGACGTTTGCAGATACAACCTGAGTCCTTGAACAGAATGTACCATCGCAATATACTTTGGAGTCCTGGTGCTTCTGTCTCGAACTGTCTTCGGAATGTACGCTGAACTGTACCGACTGATGACACTTTTCATATTCCAAGACACAAAACGGCTTTTGCTACCCAGACGCCATTTTGACAACCGGTACCATCTGTCGCTAGCCGTGAAAGTTACATGTATGAGAAATTACGCGTTAAAACTGGGGCAGTTTTTGATTCTTTTGGGGTATGTTTTTTACTATAAGTGTATTAGTCTTTTTAAAAATAAACTCACGAAGCCTGATGAATCATTTGTAATTACCCTGTATTTTGCACTCCAAACCATAATACATAAGTTCTTCAGTCACTTTATTCTTCATGCTCTGGCCCATTAAAATCGTTCTACCGTGAGGAGAAGGATGTATGAACTGGAAGCCAAGTGACAGAAAGAAGAATATCAACTTAGATACCTCATTCGTTTTGCATGGAACAAGGCAGTGTCCGTTGGAAATGCGGTTTATGAATTCCAAGTCACAGTGACCCTACAAAAGTAGTATCATTCCTTCCCATTCTTTTTAAATTTCCGAGGCTAGTGGCCTATACACTCCTACTTGCTACGACACAAACACTGAACAACCCGGTTCGTCTCAAACAGGTATAATGCAATCTTATCTGACGGCAGCCTCCTATCTATGGCAAGAGTTCTTCTGCAGATCAAACCTTTGATGTCTTACACTTCTCTATCCTCATAATTTCGCTCGCTCCATTCTACGAATACATACTTTTCGTAATAGAGGAAAACACCCCGCAGAGCTCCTTTCCTAAGAGGATGTGAATGGAGGAGCAAGGAAGAGGGAATAATGGACGGGTGGAAAACATGTTAAATGAACGATTCATTAATGTGTTCATGTTTCAGTACCGGATCTCCAAAGAAACAGTACCTTCCCTGTTGATGCTAATACTTGCGTTCAGTGCTGCGAAAGTTACTTTGACCCTCGGAAGATATTTGATTGGATTCGGCCCACTACCTGATGCAAATGGTGGCATGAAGCATGTCACAATTATTATTCATTAATTGTGATAGAATAAATTAATCAATTGCGGGTGAAAAAAAAAATCAAGAATCGGAGATAAGTTGCTACTACATATCTCGGGTATAGTGGACATCACTTCCTCAGTTATTTTGATGAGCAGGAAAATGGGAGCTTATAAGTTTTTCTTTTCTTCTCGTTCCTACCTTATTAAATAGCTTTTGTATTAAATATATGTCTCTTGCTATTACTGTAATATTTATCTTCAGCTAGGTTCATTCTATTATTCTTTTTAGTACTATTTTCTAAATAAGTGTTGCATTTGTTCTTAAATTACCTAACATTAGATTTAGAAACAACAAGCAACGTATTGGATTAAGCTCGTTTGTACTGTCCTTTTTGTAGTTTACAGAAGATAAGTGAAACACATGGTAGCGTTCTTTCATTATTGGGAAAAATCATTTCCGATTTTAGTTTGGATAGTTTGAAATATTCCATTCTTAAAGAATTATAGGTTATCAATGTTTCACCCTGAACGAGTATGAAGTTACCCACCCGATGCTTCATTAGAATGATTACGTGATCCCTTGGCGCTAAGATGTATGTATAAAGGCCAATTGTTTGAGAATCATGATTATGATCCATCACTCAGTAAAGTCTAAGAAATTAAGTTGAAACTACACTTTCATTTTTCCGTCACGAAACGAGAACTCTACGGAAGAATAAGGGAAAAAGTTAAGCTTCCAAAATCTAAAGTGTACAGAAATCTGGGCTTGGTCTTGCTTTAGAGAGAAAAAGAAAGTAAGAGAGAGAGAGAGAGAGAGAGAGAGACTTATACACAAATTGCAATTCACTTAGACAGGAAAACGTCATATGTTTCCATCATGAAACTAAACGTTTTAACAAGCTTTTGAAGTGGAAATACTATTGTATCTCATTCCTAACATGCATTACATCTATCAATTTGTGAATAAATTGATAATTAAAAACAACCTATTGTAAGTCTCGCTTGCATTCGGATCAAATGCTTATTCTGCATCTAGCCACTTTCAAAATTGTTACACAACAGTGTAATTCTTCTTACTAATTTTCATGTTTCTACCAGTGTTCACATGGGTTACCCAATTACTTGCAAAGAGAGAAGTAACATTAGAGTAATAGGCATTCTTCCTTCTTACATCATAGCAATGATTATACTTGTCCTTTGTTAAGTTACTCGAGATTTTAAAGTAATAATTAAGACACATACTCCACGTACTTTCCGGGAAAAACTATACTGTATTAAGTCGTACAAAAATGTTGTTCTTTGAACTGCTAACATTTCAAAACAGTGTGTTGACAACCATATGCTACAGCCATTTGTTCTGTGTATGAAACACAGAACGACTGAAGCAGTTAATAGGGTCATAAAGAAATTATGCAAGTTTATTTTCTCTGCATTAATTTCGTTCAGGAAAATTCTGGAAGGAAAAGCTACCGGGAATTTCTAGTAATGTCACACTACTATTGGAGGTTCTGCTTTACCCAAGGGCTACACTATAACTTTAGACTAGCTAAAGAAACTTTCTCTTCAATGAAATTATTACTTTTCAAATACAGAGATGTAATAATCCAAAATATAATGCAAGTGACACATCCACGCAATTTCCAATCTGCCACACCTATATTAAGATCTTTTCAGACAACAATAGTCATAATGTAATCACGAATATCTTACATTCATGTCTAGAGATGACAGGAACATTAGAACAATATTTTCGCTAAGGTGAAATGTTACAAAATTGGTAATAACAGGTTATGTTTATTGTCTTTATGATGCACTTTACTGATTGTATTTCTCTGATCGTAATTTAAATACAATTATTTAGAAATTTTAAGATAGCGTGATTTTCTCTTGTACTAGCCTTTATAACTCTAGAGACTGACTACACCTAACATTAGAGTCTAGAAACTGCAGTTAGATCTACAAAAGGCCAGTAACTGCTTTCAAGATAACCACTAATACAATATTTAATTCACTTTTAGATTGCCATATTTATCAATCAGATAATGTATAGGAAAATGGAGTTTAGCGCCTGTGGCTTCTTCACTCTTGACTTCAATTTACTGCGAGAGGTAAGCAACTCTTCTTTACTTATTTAATTTTGTAAAACTGACAGCATTTATAAACTCTTCCGCGCGTAATAATTAAAGGTTTGCTCCATGTTTATTTTTTTAAATCTATAGTTTCTAATGAAATTTGCTTATTTGTGAACCATATGGAACATATTTTTCAAATACGTTTGGTTTCCATTATGGAGTTATCGCAGATAATTCCTTCAAATTATAATTTCTCGGACTTAATCCGAATCTCAGTTAATTTTACACATACGGTTGTTGAATTCTATTTTTGTCAAAAGTTAATTCCAAATGTTATGGAAATTTCGCGAAACATTCTGTACATACATACATCAAAAAGGAATTTTAGGTGGAATCAGGGTAATTATGTCAGTAACCGTCCACTGATTTTAACTTGAGATCACACCTTAGATCCTTGTATCAATGTGAAATACATTTTAATTGTTCAAGATATTAACTTGTATGTTCTAAAAAGTAACTGTGCCAATATTTATCTGCTCTTAGAAATTAATTAATGAAAACTGTACATTAATGTTATTAATCCATCACCTGGTGCTAGATGTTGACGAGCTAGGTGTTAGGTGCTACCTGATGAATCTGAGAGTCGTACAGGTCCCTTTTCTCTTGGTCGTTTACTGTGTATTTTTCTTGGTCCTTTTTTATCGCTAATTTCTGCTTCGAAACTGCTATTGAAGCCAAAATAATTAAAATATGAGTCTTAAAAGTTCAAAGCTCGCCAAGAAGTTAAAGCCGATCATTAACTTGTGAAATGACGAATTGCAATAGTAAACAATATTCCAAATACTATTTCAGTTTCTACTTTCCAAACATTTTCCAGAACAAAAGAAGTAAAAGCATGAATATTGATTTGTCGTAGAACCGGCTTCAGGTCATATTAAATTAGAAGGGGAAACCTAATTCCTTGTTTAATATTTAATCTTTATTCTTCTATGCTATGTTGTAAATGAAATTATGTTAAAAAAGTGGTATCTAATTTAAGTTTCTCCTGTCTAAAGTATGACGGTGTAGTCAATTTGTAAAACCACTGTTATTCACAAAATATAAAATTTATGTACTGGCACTACTGACTTCATTTTATTATTTTCGAAGACATTAGTAAGGTTTTACGATTTCAGAAGGTATGTAAAATCATTTAATTACCATAAGAAAGTAAAGGACAGAAACGAAATTAAGAGTAAAATTTATATATATTGTATATTTAACATTTTTTAAAAACAAAGTAAAATCTTGGTAAACTAAAATTTATAGCACTATTTCTAGGATATTCATGGCTCCAAATTTTGGCTGCCTTTGGAAAGTGAGAAGTGTATTACAAGGTTCTCTTTATCGATTTCCCAACATTTATGGCGCTTCAACAAGGGCGGGTTTGGCAAAGCAACTGGTAGACTTGAAGAACTAAAAGGATTACTCACTAGTGATAACTTAAGTTTACAGACAAAGGCTATACTATATAAAATGCTAATTCAGCCCATCCTATTATACGCAGCTCCAGCATGGGGGTACTCTGCCAAAACGCACATAAATAAACTACAGAAATTTGAAAATAGGGTCACAAAATTAATAACCAAATGTCCCCGATACACGAGACTCGAACCACTACAAAACAACCTAGGCATCCAAACAATAAACCATTGTATATCTGAATCCACTCAGAAATTCTACTATACCAAACTCTGTACACAAAACCAACTCATCATTCAGCTAGTCACATACGACGCCACGCACGATATGAAACACAAACGCCCGTTGCACATTTTACAACCAAACCCGCCTAAACAAAGATAAACACTCTTTCACCACAATCTTGCATTTAGGGAAAAACAACTAGTTATACATATATATACTAAAAATAAAAAAAATGAAGGTATGTAAGCATAAGTGTATAGATGCACCTACTAAGCAATATCTATGTATGAAAGGCAAACATGAATGAATGAAGGAAGGAACGAAAGAATGAGTGTATGGGAATATGAGAGTGGAAAACAATTTCTTATGTATAACGCACCTGAATGCAGATTACTGGGTAAAATACATCAAATAGTACCAAACACCAAATTAAATTCTCAAACAACTATTACAAAAACGATATTGTTAGCTCTTTTCAGGTACTCCAAGAGGAACTTCATCAGATTAAAAACGTACAATTTATCTTACAGACAGACCAACAGAATTAAGCATCGTCGTCAAACTTGGACATGCGCGCTGTATGCGTGTGTGAGTAAGAGTTATGCATGCTAATACAACACCTGCAAAATCGGATGCGAAACAGTTAAAGTAATGTTACAGACTTTACCTGGGTTTTCCCACCCTTTATGCATGCGTGGTTTACCAGGTAATCTATTTAGTTAGAACCGACAGGGTTTTTTTTTACAAAATATACAGCAATGTATATTCTGGTTTTTCCCCCACTATTAAGAAAATTCTTCTCGCGCTTTCCTGTCGTCTTGTTTCACCTTCTTTCATTTCTTCATACAAACCGATTCGCGGTAAATGTCTTCGTCAAGATAGAAACCGTAGCATCCACACCCGCGCCATAACCTGTAGTTGCATGACTGCATGTAGGAGAGTCGCAGTAGTCAGAGTTGGCGGCTCACTCACTTGGCGTTCTTGGAGGGGCCATTTATCTTAGTGTTTCTGTTTCTGTTTCTGCGGGTTTGGAAATCGACTACACATGTTACCTTGCTTCTTACAAACAAGCCATTTCTGGTTGTCCCAAAGCTCGCTAAAAGTGCATTTAAAAACGGTAGATAAAGAAAAGTGTACAAGAGATCTGGAAATAAATTAATGTAACTAGCAATTTATATATTTAGATAAAACTAAAATGTGAATGAACAGAGGTTGTCCTCACCTTTGCGGGATCCTGAGCAATCAATCTTAACGGGGCCCCACGAATTCAGAATAATTAACAATATATATATATATATATACGTCCTTCATTATTTTGAGAGGCTTGAATTTTGAGCTATAAAAGTTCCACCCCAGACTCCCGAAATAGGGCTACGGGGGTCAACTTGAAAATTTCAAACGGCATAGGGGGTCGACTAATATCTCGTGTAAAAGGTCCCTGCAAAAGAAATAGTTGCCACAATCTAAAATATCGGTGATATCAAATTTCGAATTGAATTTAGTTGATTAACTTGTAGATCTCTATGGCCCTTTCTAATTTTTTTTATTTTTAGGCAGGGTGTAAGTATCGTAAACACATTTGTAGGACGAGAAAATTATGAGTTATTGTTCGAAGACTTTATTTCTGTGCACATGTTGTCACTAGTTTTGTAAACGGAGACCCATTTAGCTGTTATATTGCCTTGAAGGTAAGACTTTAAGAAATAGTTATTTCAAAAGTTGGAATACAAATTTGCGAAGATATGGACATCAGAGAAAGAAATCAGTACTACCGGACTTTGGGGAAGTTGTAATTACTACAAGATAAACTTGGTTTTAGACACGTGGAGGACTACTTAGTGTCGCTTATTGAAGATTAAACCACCCGCATACACAGTCCAAAATTACCGTAAAATTTGCTTCATAAAATATATGACTGACGTGAATCACCCTTTTCTAAATATTTGAATTATATTGTAAGGCAAATATTATACTTACGTTATTGCAGAAGATGTTTAAAATGAGCTCCATTCACTTCTAGACAGTAAAATAGGCGGTTACGAAATTTCCTTCGTACTTGCCTAAATGTTTCCTCTGAAATGTCATTACAGGCTGGTGTTATTCGATATTTTAAGTCCTCGATAGAAGTGGGTGATGTTTTGTAAAGAATAGATTTTACATGACCCCATAGAAAAAAGTCATTTGGCGATAAATTGGAAGATCGCGGGGGCCATTCGATGGGGCCACGATGACCTATCCATCTATCGGGGTAAGTTTCGTTTAGGTATTTACGAACCTCCTGGTAATAATGTACAGTACATCCGTCGTGATGGAAAACGATAGTGTCCGCACCAAATTCAGCCTCCCCGTATTCATCCATTGCATGTTCTACTATATCAGTTATTAAGGGATCCACTGTGTCCCGTAGAAGCTGCAAGTACAGATCACCTGTTAAATTTGAATCAATAAATAAAGGGCTTATTACATGTTTTCCTCAAATACCTGCCCACACATTAACTTTCTCAAGTCTTTGACTGTGTTTCCCTGATAACATGCGCATTCGAATCTCTCCAAAATTTAACATTGTTTATTGATAATTCGGTCAACAGAAAGGAACTTTCGTCACTAAAACAGATTTGTTCCAAAAACTTCCCATTTTGTGCAATTTTCTGGCACATGATTTCGCAAAAGTCGATTCGTCTGTCAAAATCATCGATGGGATGTTATTTTCTTCCTTTATCTGTCTCACAGAGATTTCTTGGTTCACAGTGACGCGTCCTATAACTTCTATAACTGTGTCCTCATCTAGCTTTGGCAGTCCTAAAAGAGATCAGTCCTTCACGCTTTGGGTTTCACGAAATTTGTTCCCATTTGGCACACATACTGATGATTTACACTGCTACGTTCGGGATATAACGCATTAAATCTTCTAGCAGTCGCACGTTAGTTTCGCCCACATTCTCCGAAAAGAAAAATAATTTCAACTTTATCTTCAGCAGAACGTTCTCCTACGTTACGATTCGGTATGAAATTCGTAAGAAAATCTTCAGCAAAGATCGAACACTCACACACAAGCTCAAGCAATCTGTCGTAAATATAATGTCTTAGAACAGCACAGCGTCGACTGCTTCGATTCAGTACTGATTGGAAGACTGCACCCAATAACACTCTTTGGTATGATTATTCGATTCGACGCGAAGAGCACAGGGAGAGCTACTACAATATTAAGATTTGTGAGCACTGCAACGCATGACTCTTCATTGTGCGTGCGAAGTGTAGAAGTTACAAAGGAAAATTACGTCATAATATCTAAATAGGATGGGCAATTTTATTTTTAATTGATTGCGTTAGGCTAATTTGTCTTGATCCTAAGCCTGACTCAGTCAAATAGATAACGTGCCTGGGCGACCACATAACTGGAGGAAGAGAATATTTTGGTTGTAGTCACCTCTACTTCGTCTGGTGCGACTAGAAGCCTCAGAAAGAACAATTGACCCATTAAGATTCATACTTATTTCTTTCTCAACTCCTCAAGGCAAACACGGAAATAGTACCTAAACGCAACAGGAACCCAACTAGGAAGCCAGATAAGTTCGAGTCCTGTTGCTGGCCTCGGTGTGATTAAAGTATTCAGAATTTTTGTTTCCGTACAACCAGAAGGCTAAAGCCTAAGCAAATGTCTTGGTCGTTACTTCCCCATCCGTGTTTCCACAAGTGTGATCGCCGAGCATCCATTAGTCATTGAACGGGTCCATAGGCCATAACTACATGTTCAGCATATAAATAAGTAACTTCAAGGCGTGTATCTCCGAAACTGTAATAAGCAAAGTGTAACTGGAAAGAAACTATTTAGTGGTTACGACATATGTACGTAGGAACACACAGGAAAACTCATTGTAGGTGATTTGAAACTTTTTCACTACATTGACAATTTACATTCATCAACAAACTCTGATAAAGAAAATTAAAGAAAAAAAAAATGTTTAGAAATGTTCCTAGCATTACAAAACTATGGAACTAACATAGCAGCTTACTTGTGAGTACGTTAGAACTTAGAAAATAATCATGACAACAATAGCTAGATACATATTTTGCTGTGAAGAGTAACTTCTAGACCCCTTGCTGTTTGAGTGATCAATAGAAGTTTCGTTTTAGAACTTTTATCTGACTGCCATTTGGAATGTGGAACAATTTGAAATTTTAAGGTTTCCCCAATTTATTTCTTGTGTCAAACCCGTTGGCACTAGGTATCACTCGACCACTTTTGTCATTTGATGTTTTTACGTAGACCCTGACCTCCGTTTACTCCTCCGGGGGGACATGGGGTGAAACTTTTACAGCTAAAAAAGGACGTATTTTTTTCGTTTTCTTATATTCCCAGTCGTTTTGAAGAATCACAGAGTGGCAACGGACTTTATGGACCCGAAATGTGCCCGCGTCATTTTCGATGTGGTCAACATAGCAACTTGAAACTTTCGGCAAAATATTTCTTTTGTCGAGTTCTTTCAAACGATATATCTGGTGTAGTAAAAAATAATCCATCATTTTGCCAATAGATGGCTTCAGTGATCTGTATCTCGCGTTGTATAAGTCCGATCGGGTTCAACGAGATGGCGTTGAAACGATGAGATTGCGTACTACAAACACTTTTCAGATAGTTGTGATGAGTTGACTCAGTGTTGTGTGAGCGCGTGTCAAAATGGACACTAGCAATTATGTATTGCTATTGCCACTCATCAATTATGTATTTCAAATTCCTACTTGTATTTATGTCCTCTTGTCTTCTGACCTATATTTGAACTTGGTCTACTTAACTGTATTTCTATATGAATAAATTAAACAAAGTAGTCTAGTCAGACAATACTTTGAGTTTGTTACAACTAGTGGCTTGAAAACCATAATCTCTAAGTAAAGTCTGCCTGTAAATTAATGGATTGCACCTGCAATAAAGACGACTCACAGTGATTCACATTCACCGTATTTTATCTGAATCTGACAGAGTTGTATCTGATTACTCTCATTTAGGGTAAAGAAGAATTGAGGTGATTCTTTGAAGTTACTCACAACCAATGAATACTTATTTTTCTCTCCCGTGTATAGTATTAATATAGTTTTACCCTTAAGTTCTTGTCCTACCCTTAGGTTGCAAATATAGCAAATAATGCCAATTTGCGAAATATTAAAAATGTTAAAATAAATTTCATTTTTTTAATTTTTAATTTAGATTGCCGGTGCTGTTTCGACTTATCTGGTTATATTGATCCAGTTTCAGCTATCAAGTCAGTCATAAGAACATACTAAAATCTAAAGGAAGATGCCAAGAGGAAATTATTCTTTATTATAAATAATTCATTTACAGTACATGACCAGAGTTACATCACAGAAAAACGCACGAACTTTCAAAGAGAACATCGCTGTATATTCATGTCTAAGCCGCTGGAATAAAGGTGTGAGTGAGTTTAGTGCTGTCGAATACAACATTACTATGGCTGACCACAAGTTAAGATATTCCAACCTTAAGATTTTTATCCACGTACCACACACATCCTTCAATGATGAATGTTGTTGTAGTGCAATGGACGCATAAGATAGTGACGAAATTTACATTTGCACCAGGTAGTCAAAAACATCGGGACCGACAATTTTAATACCTCTGATTTGTAGTGAATCCGAAACGTTAGGCTTCGTTACAAGTCATAGCCAGAAGATCTCAATAAACATATGGAAATATTCCAAGTGATTATACCTTGTTTCAGGATATTTATACATTAGGTTTCCATGGCAGAGTTAGTAAGTTCTCATCATTATTAGAATTGCCCACTGAGATTCACAATGGTGCAAGACACTTAAAACATTGGAAGTATAATTTTGTTCACCGATGAATTATTGTAGATACAGCGCCTGTACGACAGAACTACTTCGACATGGAGAAGTTTTGGTGAACATTAATAACAAAAGTACGTTGTTCTCACTGTTAAGTTCCAAAGTCGTTAGATTATAGTGTGGTGCTGCTTAAATGGCATGACTTTAGTTTAATGGAATCTGGCAGTGCATTCATCAGTGCGAATTTGTGTCTAACCAGCTTCGACAGTTCAAGTGTACTCGCATTACGCAATAGTTTGGAAACTGCCTATTTCAGTCACAATACGACAGTGCTTCAGTACATAAGACGCAAGACGTAAGTCATGGTTTGAGGAAGAGAGTCTGTAAGAAACCAACTGTCTGCGTAGTCTAGACTTCAACTTTAACGAGCTGCTGTGAGATGATTTGGAAGCGGGCGTTGATGTCCCGAGAAAACATACTTTAAAACAACATATAGCTGTTTGCTATGTTTAGAGAGGAATTAAATCAATTTCTCTCAGACAGCTAGAACAAGCTAATATAAAGTATTTCTCGGAGAGTTAATGTTCTTATAGCGCGGAATAATGAACCTACATCGTACTGATACTACATCAGATCCATGTAAAAGCATCACTTAGGGTGTCATGTGATAAATGACACTAAAATATTCCTTAAAAGGCTTTCAAACTTAATATTTGGCTGGAAATTTTAAAAAATAAGTTAAAAAATAATATTTTTATGCCAGTGACATGAATAGTGATCCATTGTTATGTTCTTACCCAATGGGGCATTTGATTAGTGACAACTTGAATTCTAGAAGTTGAAAATAGTATCTTTGACATGAATATGAGAGAATAAACGAGAAAGTGGGAAAGGATGATACACTGTAAAAAGTTCTTGGTTCTTCCTAACACGCTGTTGCAATTGAAGAATTTATTTTTAAAATATTGTCAGAGCAATGGTAAAATAATTTTGTAGAAATAAGAACATAATCGTTTCTGTAATAACACAAAAGTGACAAAATATTGAGAAAAACTCTGAATATCCTCACCATTTCGATGTTTTGACTCAATCAGGCTACGAAAGAGCGTCGAAAGGCGGACATATTTACAAAGATTTGCCAAACGTTTAAAGTAACATGTGAGCATCTGACTTTATCTTAGAAAATACGCGACATGTAACTTGCCTGTTCGGAAGCCCGATGAATCACTCAACTCAGTATTTCATGTTACTTAAATACTGAATAACAGCACAAACACACATAGCCATTACACTAAATATTAAATTTGATTTAATTCGTTAATAAACCAAACATCAATGATAATTGAGTCATCGTTGTAAAAGATCAGGCTAGATTAGGAATTTTGATTTTAAAAACTATGTATATTCATCCACTAACCCGATATATGAAGGTGATTCTCGGTGACAGAAGAACATTTGAATGGCGACCCTTTGAACATCAGAACAGCTTATCCTTATTAGTTTTGTGCAAAACGTTTTAGCGTTATTTTCCAAAATATAGTATTTGTCAATAACACAATGAATTCAGTCAATACCGTTTGCTGGGAGTCACCCGGAGATGCATTTTCAACGAGAAAGAAACAAGTTTACAATACTTGAAAAGAAACTTAATTACACCAAGAAAGTCTGAGATATTAATGTTGGAGTTCTGATTGTCTGATGGTAGTTCCATGAACGGAAGGAGGAGAACTGAATTCTCAATTCTCCTTGCGCAGGCTGGTATATTAAGTTATTTTTTTTAAGGACAGTTTCAACCTCGTTGTTTTCAGTTAAAAATTGCAAGTAAGGTAGGTAAAAGAAGAGCAATTACAGAAGGTTTACATTTATCGAGGTATAGAAGTTATAACATGTAAATGGATTCATCATTATATTTAGAATATGGTTTCCGTAAACATTTTGTGGGTATCGAATTCACAAAATCATGATGTTTCCTTGTTAGATGGAATTAATCAAAATATTTTATAATATAAAGTACATATAATTTCACCCCATATACATATGTATTTTTACTTATATATACATATTTATTCTTATTTTTTCCCATATGAACAAACTTATCCATACTTACGTTGTGTTATAGTATTACTAATACGTTGTTTCAAAATTTTACGTTCCTGATTTCATAACTTACAGCATTTATTTTATTCAGAGCTGTACGTATATCAATTGGTTTCTACGGGTTGTATACAGTAACACGACGAACATAGTAGTGGGAGGAAGCGTATACAACCTTATTTTAAGGTGCCATCCTGAAATTTGCCTGTAGAGATTGAGCAAAACTGTGAACAACCAATTTGGAAAGTTTGTAATGTGTTTCGATATCAGAACACGCCAAAATGCTAAGCCAATGAACTACCACTGAGCAACAGACACTCGGTTTTATACCATGACTAGCCGAGCCGAGCATATAGTGTTTGATTTGGAATTTGGAATTTTATTTATTTACCTTTAGGCATCTAAGACTCAGGCCGGGATAGGAGACGGGGAAAGGATGCTGTTAGGTATCGGAATAGGCCAAGTTGAAGGTGCCATCCCAGTATGCGCCTTGTGTAACTGAGTAAAAACGCTCTGAAACCTCTGTCAGGATGGTCGGCCTTTAGAATTGAGACCACAACCTCTCGAAGGCTATGCCAACGTTCTACCACTGAGCTACGGTGGCTCGGTATGATGTTGGAGTTATCGGCAAGGAAAGGGTGTTGCTTGATAAATGAATACCTCATGTAGCAATGCACTGTAATCGTTCAATGAATATAAACTTCAGTAAAGAGGAACTAAATTTCTAACAGACACAATATAGCAAATACATGTTATAAGCAAATTGGTAACGCATGTGATGCGAGAAATCATGAAAAAGAGAATCTTATACTATAAATTTGTTTAAGCAAGAAACAAAGGGAAGAAAATAAGGAAGAAAACGATTTTTTATGTACATGAAAATTAGAGAAAGCTACTTTAAATTTACACGTTTAAATACTAGAAGTTTTAATTCTTCATGAAAATAACTGCTATAAATGAAGATAAGTATTAACTATATTAAATAAGTGTTAACTTTCTTTAACTTGTCCATAAATTAAAAAAAAATATATTATCTTGTGCACTATAGCTAACAAAGCTCTTTTCGTTGTTGTAAGCTTTCAGTAAATTCTTACTTACTCTATGGCCTACGGAATTATCAAATTCATCGCCGCAGTAATAAACATTCTCCATAGGATTTTATCTTGAGTAATATCAAGCCAGTTTTTATTATAAACACCTACCTCTCGAATATTCCTTCCAATATTATCCTACCAATGTCGTCTTAGTGTTCCTAACGTTCTCTTTCTCTCCGGTTTACTAACCACGATGTAATATAACCTTCGTTTCTTCCCAATCCGAGATACTTCGCCTGCCCACTTTAGTTGTCGCGATTTCATTATTCTTACAACATAGGGTGAGTCGTAAAGTCCGTGAAGTTCTTCATTATGCAATGTCCTCCATTCCCCAGTCATCTCGACCCTTACATCTTTCTCAAAACTTTAATTTCAAACACACCACGTATTTTATGTTCATCTGGTAGGGTCGAACTACAACTTTCGCAACCGTTACCGGCTGAATAACTGTTCTGTGAATTTTCAGTTTCAATTTTCTTTATATTAATCACGAGGTTAGTAGTTTGGAATAAATAGAAACATGCGTTGCCCGATACTAAACTACTTTTTTATTTCTTGCTTGAATATGATAACAAATATTTAAATGCGTTTACTTTCTCTATGTTCTCAATCTTAATGTTTATGTTTTCATCTCTTTCATTCTTAGTGTTCCGCTTGCTATCATGAATTTTGTTTTAGCTATATTTACCTTAGACCCATCTCATTGCACACTTCTATTAAGACATCGGTGTTGATTTTTTAAATGCATCTATATAGTCGCCTATTAAATCTACTTCATGCGCGTATACGAACAGTCGACTCAAGCCATTCAATATTAGTCCCTTTTGTCCTCTTTTATTTTCTGAATCATATATTCCAGCGCATATTCCAAGTTAAACAGTAATGATGACAAGGCATCACCTTGTTTCAATCCGTTGCGAATCTCGAAACTATCTGACATTACCTATCCCTGCTCTGCTTATGGGGTCGCTGAAACACTTCATCACTAGTTGAACAAGTTTTTTCTGAATTCCAAATTATACCAGGATATTGTACAGTTTCCCTATTGATAGAGTCGTATGTTTTCTTAAAATCAATTAATAACTGGTAAATGATCCCATTGTATACCCATATCTTCTCTAAGATTTGTCTCAAAGCGAAAACCCGGTGGCAATTAAGATTTCTTATGAATCCACATTGGTAATCTCAAATTATTTTATCTACGTATACGCTTAGACTACTTAGTAGGATATTACTCTATACTTTGTAACATGTTGGAAGTAACGAGATTCCATGGTAATTATTGCAGTCGAATTTATTGGCGTTTTATAAACCTGAATTATTATTGAGGTTTCCCATTCCTCCTTTGGAGGCTCTTCCTTTCTATATATCGCACTTATCAATTTATGCATTTCCTTGATTAGTGCCTTCCTCCTGTTTTAAATCATTCGGGTGTAATATTATCTATTCCCGGTGATTTGAAATTTTTCAGTTTCTTTACCAACATTTTGACCTCGATTTCGCTAGGTTCAGCTATCCACGGTTCTGTGTTATAGATTTTAAATCTATGTGGTGTTTTTTCTTCGTTGTGTACATTATGAAGTATTTCGAAATAGCTTTTCGACTCATCGATAATTTTAGTCGGATCCGCTTGAAGATCGCATTCATTTATAATCATCCCTAATCTAGGATTGTGGACTTTTCTTAACGAGTTTACCTTGTTGTACAGACTGGATATGTTATTTGTATTCCCGTTTTCCTCTATCTCCTGAACATCCTGGATCATATATTCTCGCTTTTTGTTTATTATTTATTATATAATAAACATATATGGGGCATATATCTTTATTACTACTAGAGTCACCTAAGATTTCGAAAATATTTGAGATTTCCAATTGGTAATCTACTCTTACGCTTGAATTATCTAATGGGTTAGCTTCGAATTTAGGTTATTTCAATCCTTTGCCTTCTGTGTTGGCGATTAATAATTTTCCTCTCAATAACTGATGGTCGGCGTAACCTTCCGCTCCTCTGTAAGACCTAACATCCATTATGTTTGTGTGTCTTCATCTATCTACTAACACGTGATCCATATGTTTGAGAGTTTGCCATCCGAAAATATCCATGTATATTTCTGTGTATCTTTCTGTTCAAAGTACGTTGTAACGAAGTCTACATCCCTGCCTTTAATATTAAGAATGTAAAATCAAACAAACAAAGTGAATACGCTCCACTGGCAGGAATCAGTGGATCGCCGAACTAAGACTAGCTCTAGAACCTCCTTAACTACTGCGAGATAGGATGACCAAATTTCTCCCAGGAAAGCTTTAATGAAAACGAGAATGGAATTTGCTGTTAAAGAAATATCTTCTTCTTTTAAATCAGGGCTCAAGGGATATTGTAATTTGTTTCTACAAACACAGGAAAATTTAATTTAACTAAGAAGGGATCCTTACGAACCAAGTTCCGGGTAATTTCACCGGACTTTTGCTAAAAGAGAGGACAGGAAGGCAGGAGGTGAGAACATATCTCTCGGAGCAGAAGTGTAATAGGCAGTAGAATGGGTTACGAGCCAAGGATCAAAAGGGGCTGGAGATACAGACTGCAGGTATCCATGTACCTCTTGACCTGAAAAGACAGGCACGTCTCTTCTCCTGTCCACCTCTCACTCTCTCACTATATATATATATATATATATATATAATGACATAATACAATCTATTTGGAATTTTTTTGCTTATCGATTCCTGGTCAACCAATAAGGATGAAGCGCTAATCAAATCAAGTATTCCAGGAAACATCAGTGGCTTTGAATGGCTTTTGATTCCAACAGGATGCACAGGACTGATTTAGCCACTTGATGTCTATTCCTTCTAACTTACAATGCATTTGTTAAGTTCGTGACTGACGCCATTATCTCGACCGACGATTTCAACATCTGGCATCTGGACAACTTTATTCGGCCCCAATCCTTAACTCATTATCAGTTTTCAGCACCATTGTTTAGAAACATGATCAGGTATGCATGGTACAGGTCAGGATATCTGGAAGTAGAATCGGAACCATCTCAGACGCCGATGCAGTACTGCTGTGACACTGTTGGCCCTGACCTTTGTTCATCAGAGTGCGTTTTCATTCATGAGAAATGTTCATTGGACAAACACGTTCTGTCTGAACCATCTGCTCATTGAATGTCTCCATAAAAATGCATATAACTTGATTTTTCTGATAATATACTGCTTGTACCTTTTGCTTCTGACGTATTTCTTGATAATAACTGACCTTGAACAGGAGCAAATTGTTCTTTACTTGCTTCTCTGATCCATCAGTACGAACATTTTGACCTCCTCTATAGAATATGTATAGTCTGGTCGGTTGATCCGAAACTTGGTTCGCAAGGTTCTCTTGTAAGATGTATATTTCTTAAAGAATAAGTAGCTCTAATTGAAAAGGACCTTCCTAACAATTTCAAAAAATTAATCTAGCTATTTTTTTTTTACTTTAATCCGATAATGAAGACAAGCAGCAATGTTAGTATTTCGCAATATAAGTTTCAAGTCGCATGATTTGTAGAATGAAGTTCAAATGTAAAACATCAAAATAATATTGAAGATCTCACCCATTCACTCACTCAAGCAAACAACTGAACTCACCTTTGCTCCGAGATCACTTTCTAAGAAGTCGGTTAAACTGAAGAAATCAATTAATCTCCAGCTACATTTTCCCAAACGCTAGCAACTAAACATACTTACCTATCGTATTCAGACCTTCAACGGTTTAGTGGGTTAACTATTGACGGCTCTAGATTTAAATGATACTAAGCAAACTTCAATACTTTCCAGGATTTAGCAGAAAATTACTAGTGAGCACGTTTATGTACTAACCTACTGACTGAAATTAATAAGCAAAACTTTTTAAAGAATTAAGTTGCCAAATAAGCTTACTTAATTAATTATAATAACCGAGTGATTCCTCTCCCGAGTTTTAATCAAAACTAATCGAAAAAAAATATGCAAAGACTCTTTTATTCAAATTAAGCAAAAATTATCACTATTTTTGTTAAATTGTTGGAAGCTACTATGTAAATTAACGTACCGAAAACCACAAGCTAACAAATTAAACCTATCTCAGAACTAATCCAAAGGAAATAATTTCTTTAATGTAGTCTAATTTGACCTCTTCTGAGCACACTATTTATTTAATCTAATAGTCCGCGTGATCAAACGGAGAGGAAAAAAGACTAACATAAGAAATTACGTATCCTAAAATGTTTTCAGTTTACCAGGCTCGCAAGAACTCCCGAATTGATCCTATTCACATCACTTTATTTTACATGATGTTTGAACTATTTAAATGAACTTTAAAGACCTCACTTCACACGCGGGCCTGAAATCAATTAATTATATTTATTACTCCATTGTTTTAATTACTGAAACATCGAGAAAATTAATTAATTAAAGCAATCGTTATCATAAAGGCACACATAGTGCAGAGTTTAGTAAGCTACACACAACGTTGGTTAACTTTATTATTATTAAAAATGATATGCAAGGCATTGGACAGGTGTTTCTAGGTTTTGGACAAGTCAGGTTAAACACAAAGTCCAAAAAATGGAAATTAACCTTCCAGGCCCTTGATATCCCTCCGCCAAAGTACTAAATGAAACTTTACTAAAAAGAAAACCTTTAAAATTTTCAATGGGCAATTCTTGACACCGAACAAAGAAAATAAATTAGGCGCTCAAAAAGTATTGTATATCGATTTATTTCAAAAATGGGAAACAGAAATGTCACAGAGCTACTTGTGATTTAAGCCAATATTAACTAAACAAAAATAAGCAAATATGAAAGTAAATATAAGCATTATCAGTAACGAAACAACCAATAGTGAAGAGTTGAAGCATGGGTCCACACCAGTTAATCTGTACGTGGTAATATGTTTTATGTAGCCATTGGCCTACCATACTTGCGGAGACATTTTCATATGCGATTAGGTATGATTCTAACCAAATTTTTCATTGCTAAAAGTGAGATTTTCTTCTGTTCATCTAAAGCGACCGCTATGATCTCGTGCTTGGGTAGTGGTAAGTGTGGACTGTTAGCAACATATTCTTGAGAATGGCCGAGGTATGTTTAATATGTTGAAGTCAGGCGAATACGATGGCCATTCAATATGATTGATTCTATGTTCCCAGAAGGTAATCACAAGTCGGGGCCTGCGGGATTAGGTGTTATCGTTGATCAGCAGAAATCCCGGTTCAAAACTGTTAGCAAACGGAACGGAAACACAATAGGTGCAAGAATGTCGTTGCGATACCTCTGAACATTGAGATTCCTGTAGAATGCTAAAGGAGTCCAGCCTAAAATATGACGATTCATACTTGGTGTAGATAGCATGCTGAGGGTGCAGAAGTTGTCCACGTTGCCTTCATAAACGAACCATTAGTGTCAGTGTGGACATTGTTAAAGGTTTTATCAGAGAAAAAGATTGGGTCCATTTGCTGTTTACTTCTCCACCACTGTATTTTGCGAAATCTCGTCCTTTTGCAATTTACGATTCTCCAATTTGCAACATTTTACACGTAAAAAGAGGTAAAAGGCAAATTGAAGTTAATATATTATTGTACATTTGAATATACTTCATGAGAAATTAGAAAACAAACGGATTGTTGGTACTACTTGTTTTCAAAGCTTCTTGTGTGGCTTACGAGAGAAAGTTAGTTCTTAAAACTGCTTATTTTCTGTTGGAATTCATAGTGTTTTATAATAGATTTATTTATTGTCTTGCATCCCGTTAGGTATTGTTATTTCTACTCCCATATGAAGAGCACATGTACTCACAGAGAGCTAACATAAACACGAATGTTCTTTTTGTTACTTTAAAACAAAGAAGAATAATTGTTCCAAGCTCATTACAATGATTTTCAAGATCGGAATTAATAGCAATTTTATTTCATACGACCTAACTCATACCAGATTCCTACGTTTTTTCTTCGAAATAAATTGCATATGTTTTATAGTGAAAATGATTGTTTCAAGGACCTATATTAAAAACCTAAACTTTTAAGCAGAAAAGGATTTCCCTGCTCTTTTAGAAAAATATTATTTATCTATGGTATACACTTTTAATCTTTGCTTATAATACTTGTATGATATTAGATTGGGAGAGGAAAATAAAATAAATGCCAGCTCTTTTCTGGAATTTAGCATTCTAATATTTATGATTTCTTAATGAACGAGAAAGCACAATACGAGACAGGAAACAACTTGTTGATACAAATCAATAAGGTTTAATATTCATAGTGGTGTTGTGAGTGTCGGGAAGACTTCACGTGTCATTAATCGAGTAATGGTTTCAAGGTTATTACTTTATCGATACATACAGAGTATTCATGATGGACATTTTTAGTTTTTCACATGTTGTTTTAAATATTAAAAGTCTTTGTTTTTTTATGAAGTAATATTGTTCTGATTAAAAGAGCAATAAAATGTTTCTTTTTTTTGTTCATATTACACGTGTTGTATTGTTTGTAACCATTATATTCTTATAAACTGAATTTATTATTTTTATCTGAAAGTAAACTTATTTCCTGCAGCATATTACATCTGTTGATAATCGTGATAATATTCATTTTCAACGATATTCTGTGGCACTTGTTCAAGATGATCAACGTGAAGTTCTTCATCCGCTGCGTTCCCTTGATGGAATAACTGACAGCATCTGTCTTGAAAAGGTCCTGGCATTAGACAACACATTTCCGGAGGAATTCCCAAATTAATACCCATAAAGTCCTGTAGAATAACAGAAAGAGATAAATTAATGTAATTTCCTTACACTTACAGTTTACGTATACAGCACTGAATCCTCTCATAAATATTTTATTGAAATTATAGTGTCTTACCGCTCGTGCTCATATAGGTACGGCTGTGGATGGCAGGTAAGTAAAAGGAAAACTCTCAGATCAGAGTTATGCAACCTGTGAACATAACTATTGTTTTCCAGGCAAATGGCGGGAAAGAACCAACACAAAGTCCTGTAGTGCTTATTTTCAAAACAATACTGCTCACAGAGGAAAGCCACCGTTCACTCTTGTGATGCATTAAAGCCTTTGATGCAAGTAAACACTCAGAAGAACGGTTTAATGCCAATGTATTCAATCCATTTTTCACGATTTCAAACTTTAAAAATCCCTTTCGGCAGGCCTACAGGCTGAGGTAGATCTCGAAGTGTTTATATTTTAAAAAATTCAAATCTCACCTTATATGAGCGCTATCGAGAAACTATTTAT